>JABJVR010006218.1:0-12696 GCA_025773905.1 Chitala chitala | reverse complement strand
GTGTGTGTGTGTGTGTGTGTGTGTGTGTGGAGTTTGCATGTTCTCCCTGTGCTTGGTGGGTTTTCTCTGGGTGCTCCAGTTTCCTCCCAAAGACCTGCAGGTTAGGTTGATTGGTGTGTCCAAATTGCCGTGTGCGCGCATGCCTTGTGGTGGGTTGGTGCCCTTTGTTCTGGGATGGGCTCCAGGCTTCCCTGTGACCCTCACCAGGAATAAGTGGTTAAGATAATGGATGTGTCTGTTGTGAAAGATATTAGAAATCCATCCCCAACATACTACCTTACCCATGTTTAGATCAGCTCAACTGCTGTGCTGGTTGTAATAGTACTTCTGGGCAGGTTATATCAGACTTCAGAATGTGGGGTGACTCTTATTAGGCATTATCTCAATGGATAAGTGAAATCACATCAGTTCAGAGCACTTCAGGTCAGGTTTGGGCCCAGATTTGCAGTTTCTCTCCACCTCATTAATTTGTATGGGATGAGTTGTGCTGTATCCTAAGGCTGAAATGTGATGTGAATGGCAACATTTAAATTAAAGTTGTTTTTAATGTGTTACTTTTGGTAACCCAGAGACATTGACGAGGAAAACCTGGAGAGCATTTTGCACAGGTTAAGGATTCTGTAGTTGCGTCTGACTGATAAAGATATCTGTAAGGCACCTTACAATTTGATAAGTCTGTGGTTATGACAGATCTTTTTCTCTTGAGTGAAAGTTCAAAACTTGGTTGACAAGAAGCCCAAATTAACTGAGCAGAAGCTTGGCTTGTGGTCTATAACATGGACTGTAGTTGTGATGAGTTTAGTTTCAAAAGATTCCCAGATGTTTTCTTTAAATCCCACAAAATCCAGTCAAAAAAAACAAAATAAAATTTACAATTTGCCATATGAGATAATTTCTAATATTCACCGTTAGCTAATTTCCACCTCTGTCCACTGCACTCTGTTCACAGAATTTGTGGGAAAATGCTTGTCCAACTTATTTCTTTCTGCTACTTAAAGAGCTGAAATACAATCAGATACCCGACAAGAATATTTCACCGAGATTAAAGTGATTTAAAGCTTCTTTATATAACACAATTCTGACAGGCCTGGTTTAAGAGTAGCTTCTCTCAATTACATGACTGTATTATTGCCCTCTGCAGATTTAGCTTTCACCAAGGTTACAGAGCAGTAGAGAACACGATAAACAAAACATTAGACAAACAAAGCCTACGCTTACTGCACATGGGCTCAATTGTGTGGACTAAGTTCACAAAACCAGGAGGCTTATAGTCCAGTTGTCGACTAAGTAACGGGAGGAGATACTTCCATAGCTCGTCAAATTACCCACACGAAGCTGCTTTATATTTTTTCTGTGTGTGTGTGTGTGTGTGTATGCTGTGTTTCTATGACAGTATGTTTGATGGGATTGTGTGGTTAAGCTCCCGTACCTGTGTTTTTGTGATTGCTTCCCAGTGGGTTTGTGTTATACATGTTTGTGTGTCCTTGTTTGCCTGTGTGAGGAAACCGTGTGCGAATAAAGTGTGACTCATAATGTGAGATGTACAAAAATGTTTCTATGGCCTGTGTGTGTGTGTGTGTGTGTGTGTGTGTCAGTGTGTGTTCATAAATTTGTGTGGTGCCCTCATGTCGTTGTCCTCGCTCCACTTTAAGGACTGATTGCTCTTCAGTCCTGCAGGTAGAGACACATCTCACTCAATAAGCTCGACTGATTGCCTCCTCTATCTGATGCTCAGAACCTCTGCTGTCGCTATTACATGGGGCAGTTGAAGCCTACGGTCGAATATCCCCATAAACCCTGCCAAACTGATTAGATGAAAGAGAACACACGCACGGACAAGCACAGACACACACACACACACACACACACACACACACACACAAGAGAGCCAGTTCACTCCAATGTGATGAACATCATGCAAGACAAATGTATAGTTATTAAATAAATTGCACAAAGGATTTCTCATATTTACATAATCATGAAAAAGAAACAGTTGAACAGACCAGAAAAATCATCTAAGGCAATTATCCTGGTATGACCATATTGTTTTGCTGCATTTAAAACTATGTTATACCCATTACTTCACTGTGCACTGACCAGCCAGCAAAGGCACATAAGTAATACAGATTATGAAAATTGAGGTTAACTAATAATTAAGCAGGGTGTTTATTGTAGAAATTAAAGGTCCATAAACACTCATAAATTTCCCATTAAGAATTTTAGCTCCTGGTACTGATTCCAGAGAAAGGTCTGCAAATGAAAGGCTAACCAATTTTCTAATTAAGGAACCTTACTTAGTTGGAGTAATGCTCTTAATTTTGTTTCTTTATTTTGTATTGTTTTCAAATTCACTCTACTTCTAACAGGTCTGGTTTCACTGCCATATTCATAGCCTGAGGCAGGCCTGGCTAAAGCAGCATGAGGGAATTGTTTATTTAACATAATGAACAAGCAGTAAAACGACCACCTGCTCCATGTTGTTGATTTCAGTGAAATAAATAAAACTGGCTCCTGTTTTGGTAAGCATACAAACTGAACCAAATGCTTTCCAAATTTTTATGCTTTATATTTTTCAATAGGGAATGTACTTTTTGTCTATAGTTTCATTATTTTTGTCTAGTTACATTTTGCCTTTTTGATTAATTAATTTTCCAAACTGCTCATCCTGTTAAGAGTCATGGGAAGCCTAGAGCCCATCCCAGGAGACACCCAGGGTAGAGCACCAACCCACCCACACACACCAATCCACTTAACCTGCATATCTTTGGCCTGTGGGAAGAGACCAGAGAAAACCCATCAAGTACAAACTCCACGCACACAGACCCAAGGTGGGAATCGAACCCCAGGCTTAGAGGTGTAAGGTGACAGTGCTAACTACCACACCACTTACTAGATTAATTCCGAAAGAATGACTTGGTGCCATGAAAGTTTTATTTAAGCATTTATATAATCCACCAAGAGGAACTGGATGTTTCTATGTTTATTAGCATTTGTAAGAACCTTTGTTAAAGGGTGTAGAAAACCCCAGACTTTAATAATTTATCTGCTTATTCTTAGTTACCATCTTTTATTGCTTTAAAAAGTTTGTTATCTCTGCCAAGTATGGTGGTGGTCTTCTCTTTAATATGAACTGAATTGAAGATTATAAGACACGGTTTTGTGAAAGCCAGCAGAAGACCATGATGTAATATGAACAGAATCAATAGTGACCAAAAATTAGCTTCAAGGGAAGACCTTATTTATTCATTATGCATTTATGCTAATTACATGCAGTAGTGAAAAATTCTTCCCAGTTAGAAGTACTTTGAGATTAATTATCTGTGCAGACTGATAAATTGTATCCAGAAACAGCTGGTCTTCGGGATATTGGCCAATCAGGTGCCCTCTTTGCCAGTGACCTTGGTGTGTGCTTTGTTGTACATAAAAGCTGCGAAAATATATTCAACTATTATCAATTTATAGCCCACACGATTTACGCTGCTAAAAACAATATTTTAACTACCTTGATTACCATATCTTATATTGAAATATTCATGGAACATACAGTGACATTTCATTTCTTTTTTATATAGCAACTTTGTTGGCATATGACACCAGGTGTGTAATGTACACTTCCATTTAATGCTTCTTTCTCATATTTAGATCTGTTCATTTCAACAGCTGTGACATTATGAGTTTTTTTTCCACCCTCTTCTGGGATGGAGGGGGGGGGGAGTCATGTTGACTAAGTTAAAGCCATTATAAACACGCAACATGTACATTATAAACAGAACATCCCCACTGCATAAGAGTAAGTAAAAAACACTTCTTGTTTCCATTTTTTTAACATCTTCAATAGTTTTTTTTTTTTTCACCTCAATGCCTTTGCCACACACATTATGCTGCCTCTGTCTATGGTGTTAGAAGACATTTTCATAAAAGCCCCGAAACTTCATTACCAAACTGATTTCCAGTATGAGCAATTCATCAAAGTTCTAGAATTCCACTGATCATTATCCTCCCGTTCTCTCAAGCACTTCATAAAGTAACCTACGCATCTAAGCTGCAGAACTTTAGTATTGAAAGGTTTGCGACAAAGCGTGAGAATTTAGCCTCATTTCCAAACTGGTGCCACAGCTTGTTGTTTCCGTCACTGTGTCACGCTTCACCAGTTGACACGTGGAGCCTTTTGTTGCTGTAATGACTGAAGAGCACACGGTGCTTCGCTATCAGGTAGCAGCAGCTTTGTGGTGCATAAAAGCCTAAATCACATTCATATTCCCAGAATGCAAACATTAGTGTCAAAGAAGAGCACAACAGCATGTCAAGCAAGCAGCTGTGGGCACGAGCGAATGCTTTCACAAAAAAGATGACTATGATAAAAGCAGGGTCCTGCCAACTACCGCCACCCCTCCCTCATTCCCTCCCCGAGAGAGATCCAGGGCTTGGCTGGTGATTAGCGCTTTCTGGTAAGGCATTCTTCAAAGGTCGATGTCTCTACAGTTCCATTATGAAAGAGAAGAAAAGATAAAAAGATCAACTCAACCAACAGATTCAATTAAGAGTCGACTCCAAGAGAAATGGATGTGATGACTAATAAAGCATTCATTAGTCACTTTTTAGGTTCACAACAATGTATTTTTTATGGGTTTTGTTCCACTCGGAGTGATTTTTTTTTTCTTCTCATTGACGTTTCGTCACATTAAAAGACTGCAAAAAAGGCCTTTTAAATGTAGTTCTGTGGTTTCCAAAGAGGAAACCAGTCTAAATTTGTGGTATGCAGTCACATTGTGGAATATGCTAATGAGTTAATTCCTGTATGTAAAACTACTTATGTTCATTGTGGCACAATGTGTTTATTGTTAAACAGTGGCAATTTTTTAATTAATGGGTGTCTTTATTGGATCTATTATTCTGTTTTATAATAGTAAAATGCATGACAGATTTTACTGCAATAACTAAAAAGTAAATTAATAATATCAGCAGCTATATGTTATTTCGCATGATGGCATGGTGGTTAGCACTGTCCACCTCTGGGCCTGGGAAATCCACCAAGCACAGGGAGAACATGCAAACTCCATGTGCGTGGAGTTTGCATGTTCTCCCTGTGCTTGGTGGATTTCCTGTGGGTTCCCTGGTTTCCTCCTACTGTCCAAAGACATGTGGGTTAGGTTGATTTGTGTCTCTAAATTGCCTGTAGTGTGTGTGTGTGTGTGTGCGTGCGTGTGCGTGCCCTGTGGCGGGTTAGCACCCCACCCTGGGTGTCTCCTGGGTTGGGCTCCAGGCTTCCCTTAACAGGATAAGCGGTATGGAAAATGAATGTTATTTCATATGCTTTTACAGAATATATGTGGATTTTTTTAGGATCATAACGGTTTGGATGTCAAGCCAGATGAAACAACAGAGGTGTTTGTAAGATAACATTTAGTAACACATGAACTGTCTGCTGTTTTCTGAAACGGCAAACAGAGGTTGCCATTCCTTTGCATTTATTAACATTTAGACTGTTCAGGTTAATCACTTTGATAAGCATACAACAGCAGGACCTCCTTCTAGAATAGAAATTTTAACCTTTAGTTCAGTTTCAAACACTAGTTTTTGTTTCCTTTGACAGACCATAATAATCATCTCCATTTGCACCTTCTGCCACACGGTCCCATTGTAAGTTTGTCGTTCTGAGTGCATAAGTCCATTATTATTGAAGTCTGAGGTTGAACAACTTAACAGGAAAACATGTGACTTCAGCAACAATTTAACAGGAAAACGTGTCTTCATGAATAATTTAACAGGAAAAACATGTGTCTTCTTGTCCTGCTCAGGTCTTTTTCAGTACATCAGACATTATGCACTCTCTTGTTCCTAAGGTTTTCTGAATAACCTCTGACATAAACATCCAAATATAAACTCAATGTTTATATCTCAGAATTTTATTTTTAATTAATTTTCTTTTCTCCTCTGCCCCCTTGACCTGGTCCCGAATAAGCGGAATAAGATGGGTGGATAGTTGGATAATTTTCTTTCATAGTATGAAAACTCATGAGACTAATGTAAATAAATAATTGGAAATGGACATATTAGTTATGTTAACATTCATTTGACAGCAGAAACTGAGACATAATGACAAATTTCAGTGTCTAAATAGCAACAATGCCTGTTTGAATTCGTGTTCCAGAATTCTATTTCTACTTTCATTCAGCAATACAGTTTGATCATTTAAAATGTGTTGTATTGACTAAGCTTTAGCCAATTGGATTATACAGCCACTTAACTGAGTACACAGTGACTTCATTGCCAGAGATTATACCTACAGTTGTCATGGAAACAACTATTGTGATGTTGTCATGCAATGCAATGAAGTGGAGGTGCTTCAGTAATTCAGCCAGTGGGTGCATGACAAAACACAATGAACTGAACAATGGTAGTGAGTTTAGGCACAGGATCAAATGTGATTTGGATAAAAGGGTGTCCCCCAATGAGTTCTGAATTCAGGTGTTTCCAAAGTGATGTTTCATAGATCAGATCTCTCTATGAATTATGAGCTACTGAGAGCTAATCATACATACTTGTTACCAAAGTGATAATGCAGTATAAAAAAAATAAATAATAAATAATAATAATAAAAAACAGCAGGCAAGTAAACCATGAAGGTTTAAGTGTGAAGTGTGAGAAGCTGATTACTTTGCTCACAATACCTTACGTATTATGATAGAAGATGCGACTCCCTGGGTGGTGGAGAAGCAGCATGGTTAACCAGAACAATGTGAGTTCAATTCCAGGATGCAGTCTAGCGAGTACTACCTACTGAGGAACTCATGTAGGTGACATTTGGTGACATCAGTCTGTCATCAGTCTAAAGGCAGCCGATAAGGAAATAAATACGTGTTGCTATGAGCGTGTTACTATGAGTCTGACGTGTAAATAACCCACTTGACTTTTAACAACTGGCCAAAAAGGGCAAAGAACATCAGCCACATGATGTCCTCATAAGCAGCTTCACAACACAAATAAAGGTGTTGAGCAGTGCCATGTCAGGGCGAGAGTGGGGACACAAAAAGCATGTTTACCTCCCCAGCTGCAGTCTCTCCTTTGTATTCTAAAGGTCACATCTGTTGCCAGCGTAAAAACAAAACTGCTCTTCTTTTACTGTGATCCAGAGAATAAGACACAAATCAGGTAGTTTATGGGCAAATTTCTGGAGCGCCACTTTGCCCACTGGTCTAGTGGCTTCCCGTGTGCTGAGATTTTGTACTGCAAACAGCCGAAAGACATACCATCCCTCCTCGAGGTTATCCAAAACTGCAATGGCTTTCTCATTTTCACCTCTGAACTTTAATAGATGATTTGAACCATTTTCATGATGTTTTATTGAGGTGTGAAACGGGAAGAGGTGAGTGAGCTTGTCTGGGCCGTATTCCTCAGCTTGCCAGACCTGTCTGATGAGCTCACATGGTCCATGAGTAATACAACACGTAAATCCCTATATGTATAATCACTGCAGGTACCAAATTATTGGTAGAAAGGCCCATCCAAGACAGGAAACCAGTGCCCTCTGAATCTCAGATAGTATTGGCTGTACAGAAAGTTCTTATACATACTGGAAGCAACAAATCAAACCCTTCCAGATAAATTTAAAGATGAGAGCCTAAAAAATCCTGCAAACCTGCTTCAGGCTCATGCCCATCTATTTTAACACTCCAGTCCATTGTCATTTTGTTCTGCTAAAAATGACCTAACTGGCAGATCAATAACCAAACCAGTTTCTTACATGACAAACTGCATACAAGCATGCATTAGGAGGCTCCTACAAACAACTTCCACAAGATATAGAATGGCCTATAAAACCACTGAATATCAAAGTACATTTTGATGTTTCTTTATATTTTACTGTCTCTTTTCTGAAAATAGTAATCATCCTCTTCTTCCAGATGTTTTACTAAACATTCAGATGAACAGCATAAGTATGAAAGCATGCTAATCACAACGCAGAATGACATGGTCCAGCAGCAATAAGCAGTAAGTGCACTTGCGAAGCAAATCTCCCACCTGAAGAGTCTAGCTATATTTAGCAACCCTATTTCAGAATAGCCTGGTGAAATCTACTCATTCAATTTCATTAACCAATAACCACTTCAGGGTTTCAAGATGGAGAAGCCTAACACATGCAACACAAGGCACAGGAGAGTAATATGCAAACTACACACAATGCAAATAGCTAAATTCAACCCACAGTCCTGGAGATGTGCAGTACAGTGTTACCTGACGAGCCACCGCACTGCACTGACTGTTACTGAAATTCAACACGCTCTGCTCCACTCCTCCCTCCACCTTCAGCTATCATTTCAACAAAGTGTAATTATTTACAGCTACCAACCCTGCTGTAAACCCAGACCAAATCCCGTTGCTTCCAAAGTTAGCCCACTTCAGCCCTATTCCAGCCCATAATGTCAGTGTGCGATAAAATTTGCTAAGAAAGTGGACATTAATCCCGATTTAAACGGCTCTCCACAAATTGATCCTTTCTTATGTTATCCGTGGGCATTACATTTGTTTGGCATCATGAAGCATCTTACAAATGTATCGTAAAAAATGAATTGTGAAATAATCTGAGTATATATAGGGTGCAAGCAGAAATATAATTTAACCCCGTTTTATAACCAGACGTAATTCTCCTGGGGCATATCAGCAAGTATGATTTTGAAATATTACCTTTTAATGTATTTCATTCTGGCTTGCCTGATATGAATGAAAATGAGACTGCAGTAGATTCGAACAGCTTGTTCGGGCTCCTTGTGAAATTACTTCCGCCTTTATCTCTGACTTACCTTGACATTTTACACAGGCATTAGGACTTAGCTTTCCACATGCATTCAGACAGCCCTAAGTGGGAGCGAGCGGAGTTGTGATGTGGAAACCACAGTTTCCTTACTTATTTAGGCGCGGGGGGGCTGGTGTACTGGAAAATCACCCGTGGAACCAGAGCTTTCTGTGAGTTTTCAGCGAGGAGCTAACATTTGGAATGGGAGAAAGTACATCAATAAGATTATAGCACTTCACGTTTTATGGTTTTTTCACTCATATTTTATTCATTTAGCCGACGCTTTGTCGAGAGCAGCTGATGCGGTGAGACAACACGTACAAATATGAAGCACATGCGCCGTGTTCCACTGTCACAGAGCCCCTGCACGGGAGCGCATCAGAAAGGGGGGGTATCGTGACTGCTTTTTACCAAGACGACAGACAACGTAAGTAGCAGTCAGCACAATATAAAGAAAACATTGTGTCACCAGTTCAGTGACAATAGTAAATTCTTAACCATATGAGTTCTTAAAAGGATCCACGCATGAAAACCAAGCAAATTTTGCCTGCGTAACACAAAGCCATTCCACTTTACAATGGCTCATACCTTATGAATTTAGAACAATTTTTCTGATCTCCAGGCATGGCTGGACTCAGTCCCTTAAAGGGCTCCAGCTCCTGGGTTTAGCCTGATGTTCACCCATGCCGTTGGTCAGCAAAACTGTTCGGACAATTTACTTGCTTCTATTTGTCTTTGTCTGTATTGGAAACTATTGAAAATTATGTTTATTTATTTATTTATTTTTATTATTATTATTTGCAGATTCCTTCCTCTTTTAATTTAAAATCCAAATAAATATTGTTTTTGCATGACATCCTTCTCAGTCATTCTTCAGATTACGACTGCTGTCTAAAAAAAAGTAGTAAAGATAATGCGAAAGTGGTAGGATTTGTTCTGAACCAGCCTGACCAAGCAACAGTAGAAACAGTGTAATAAAAAGGGCTAAAAAGCAACCAATTTTAAATAATGTTTGGAATGAAAAATAAAGTCAGAAAGGGAGAAAAGACAAGAACAAAACATTTTACAGGTATGAGGATCCTGAGGAAACGTTACTGAAGGATGGGGTCTGGAACTAAGGACATAATGTCTAGAATTAGAATTAGAATTCCTTTATTGTCATTGTACAGTTAAGCACAATGAAATTTGGGTGCATCTCTCCATAAGTACGAACTACAGGGAGGTGGAGACATAGACATGTTAAGGTGCTTAAAAAAGTAATATACAAATAAATTACTAAATATATTTTTTGTATATTTATTATAATATACTAAAGAAATATACACCAATATACTGTTATCTACTGGCTTACTAATATACTAAGTAATACTAATATACTAGATGATATACTGGAAATAAAAATACTGGAAAACAGTAATATACAAAATAAGAAAAAAAAACATACTATGTCTATGACTATGATCTACTCTTTTAACTCAATATTGCACAGTTCCAGTATGGCATGAATTAGTCAAGGCCATGAACCAACTGGTGCTGTGTTGCAACATTGTTCCATAGCAACAGGCATGACTACGGAAATATGGGACAGACATGTGACAAACTCCTGGAAAGTTTAATATGGACATAGTACAGATCAGCTTCAGGGAGCAGGAGAAAATGCACAGATGAAAGCAATTAAGAACGTATGAGGAATGAGACATGCTGCTGGAGCTGCTGTCTGCAGCGTGCTGCACAGGAGTGTAAATGACGTGAGTGCGCTGTTGGGGTGCAAGGAAATAAACAAACCCTGTCATGCCGAGGAGAGTCAAAATGCTGTAAGTGATGAAAGCCTTGGAACAACATCAGTTTGTGGCAGTTGCACTCTTCTATAAACCGAGTACTTAAAGGAAGTCAAATTGCACACCTTTCCTTGTTAAAAATAAAAATTAAAATTAAAAAGAAGATAGAGAAAAGCTGCACTAGGGCATAGTTGCTGCTTGAGTGCTTGACATGGAAACACAGATGTGCTGAATCATCCTGGAAATGATGCAGACTCTTCAGCCTCCGCACCATGTCCCAAATAGAGCTCGTATTTGTTTTCCAGGGAGACCTGGTGATTCATTCCCTGATTAATTAATCTCCTTCCCTTTGACCTTTGACCCAGCCCACAGTTTGTGTCATCTAGAATTCTCACCCTGAGAGCCCTACGTTGCCTGACTACCGTGTACATCTACTTCTTGTCTCGTTAGAAAACTTGTGTCTTATGTGTACTTATTTTTCCCCTTTCTCAAGTCAGCATCTACTGCATTAGATGTGTGTTAAAGTCATAACTTTAATTTGACAGGCTGGTTCCAGTACTTGAGGTGGAGCTGCTGTTATACCTTTGAACATGGAAAGAGGGAACAGCAAAACATAAGCTTGTTTAAATACTCATGTGTATAAACAGAAATATTCTTTCTCCACAGATACATTGGTGAATCATAGTGTGTAAGCTAAAAAGTCACGACAATTTTAAAGTATCACACTTTCTGTGAAAACTTTGTGTTACTGTAGGCTTTTGTCTTTATCTGCTGCTCTGCTACGTAGCATGTTAAGGAACTTCAGCCTACACATCTCTAAATATAGCTTTTCTGAGTTTTTTTATTTCATTACAACAATGACTTCTGAAAAAAAAATCATTTTGATAGAGAGGGAGTGAACGTATTAGTTTTCTCCACAGAGACGTGAAGTCGAGGTACCCTAGCTGAACTGTCTGTATAATCTCATTACTGGAGTAAATGCAAGGGAAGAAATCAATCTTAGAAGCAAGCAGAATTAACAGACAGAGAGAGGAAGAGGATGACGAAGTGGGGGCACAAGAGGGAAAAGAGAAAAGACACTGTATGTGTAGGACACACAATGGTTCCTCGAGGAAGTTAACTTCTCATAGAAAAGGAATTTTCATTAAGCACATGTGTACATTTAAAAATGCTGGTTCTGTGTGTGTGTGTGTGTGTGTGTGTTTATATGCATGTGTGGCATCCAAAGGGATTTACTGAGGAATTCATCAGCATCATCAAACAACAGCACCCAGCTCCCCCAAGCCAAGCAAGTCTTTATTGACGGGAGCAGACTGGTGTCGTGTGAGATGGGTCGAAATCTATTAGTGAGGGTCATGGAGCATCTCACCGCCTCTGTCTGACAGGCTGTCCGGCTCTTCTCGTTTAAACATGAGAAAGACTGAAATGGCAAGACAGAACTTCATATGCTGCCTAGCTCAGGTTCCTTCCACCAGGCAAGACCTGCTCACCACTTTATTACCATATGGAAAAAAAAAAGAATCATTAAAGAACTTAGACTCTGTCAGGTCCAATATCATACTAATGTTTAGTATCAGTGAATTAGCAACAGATTGGGCTGGCAGGATTCTTTATCACCTAATGCTGGAAAGGTTGTCCAACCTGGTCCTAGTTTATTAATGTGCAAATCATCTGTTGAAAAGCTTGACAATAATTAAAGACCAGTTAAAAAATATATATTTTTTAAGTGTAATATAACTTATTATTTAAACAATCTGTGTTGCACATAAATGGATTTATACAGTTAGTTAAAAAAATAATTTTTAAAATTTTGTGGCTGTAATAAAATGTATAATGTCTATTGCAGTGAATAGTGCAAAATGTAGGTTTCATTAGTGTTTAATACAAAAATGTATATTGCTGCTTCATTGGCTGTTAAAATCATGATGAAATGTTGTAAATCGTAACTGAGACAGCGCAGTAAAAAAAAAGTGCGGTGAAAGCCAAAGGGAATGTAAGGCAATGAGGTATCTCCTGTGTGCCACCTTCTCCCTTCATCTCTGACAAGGAATGTAAGGCAATGAGGTATCTCCTGTGTGCCACCTTCTCCCTTCGTCTCTGACAGGGAATATAAGGCAATGAGGT
>JABJVR010006217.1:0-12697 GCA_025773905.1 Chitala chitala | reverse complement strand
AATATTTAAATTTGTTTGATAATCTGAAACATTAAAGTGTGACAAACATGCAAAAAAATAAGAAATCAGGAAGGGGGTCAACACTTTTTCACACCACTGTACAGTAGAGTTTCATCCTAGGTATGGACCTGACATGTTGACAGCTAATTCCATTCACCTAAAATGGGTTCGTTGTTCACGTGCAGTTCAAAAGAAACGTTTAAATGGGTTATTTATGAATATTAAGCAGTCAGATAATACTGACTTAGTAAGGTCTTTGTATCTCATGGATGTGTAGAAGATAAGTTATGGACCATGTGCATGTCTGGTGGAGGTGTCAGAGCACCCCACTATTTGGAAAACACAGTTCAAGTTTTGTGTTCTTCCACCGACGTGGTAGCTCAATGGGTAGAACATCAGGCTGGGATTCGAACCAAGAGACTTCTGCATCCCTGCCCAGCCGTCAGGTGTGTCCTTGAGCAAGACACCCAGCCCTAACTCAGTGTAACATGTATGTGAAATGTTGTAAATCGCTCTGGATAAAAGCGTCTGCTAAATGAGTAAATGTCTACTTCTGTTGTATCTCAACAGGTAGGCCAGTGATATGAGACATACACAATGTCCTTAACGATATTTTTACATTAAATTAGCAATTATTACTTGGGATGGAAGTAATGGCAAACATGTTTTGGAAGGTATACAGTACACAGGGAGTTTTTTTTTTTTTTTTTTTAAGTGTTACTGAAATTATTCAGATATATCCACCTTGTGAAGTAGTTTTTATATGAAATGCCAATTTTTCCAAGTTGTATTTTTAAAATAAATTTTATTCACGAGATAATCAGACTCCTGTAGAACTGTAGAGGTGTTTGGTAATTTGTTTGCAGTCAGTTGTACTTGTAAACATGTCTGTGAATATGTACGAGACAAACTGGTGGCGTGACAGTGTTGTAGGCAGGTGTTGGCCAGCAGCGTGTGTGTACAAGGCGACCCTCCCTGCACTGTGCTCGTCTTCCACAGGTCTTTCCTAGAGCTACAGGTTTGGTCCAAACCTTGCTGATGCTCTTACTGAGAATACTGGCACTGACAGGGGAAACGGCTTCATTCACACTTGTGTGTTTGTAGCATAACAATGTCATGGTCCCGAATGGTGCTGTTATGGGGAATGGTACAATGTAAGCCAAAAAGGCTTACAGTACAAAGGTATAAATAAGTGTTAATTGCATGAATCACGAATGAAAGGATCAGATTCACTCTTATAGCTCTTGCACCAGACTGGAGGTCAGTGTTTTGGACCTTACAGCATGTGTACTCGATCAGTGGTTCTCAGTGGGTTTTTTTTTTTTTTTTAAATCCAAGGATGATCTTTGTTCAAAAAAAAACATTTTTTAAGGCCCATACACAGGATTTGATATTGTTGATATCGTTTCCTTGCATGCATTCTGCAATGATGAAATTATGCCTGTGTGTATTAAACAAATGAATATGTTTATATTATGCTCTGTTATGAAGACTGTAAAGTGTTTTCTTTTGAATATGACTTAGGGCAGGTTTTGAGCTTAGTTTGTGTTTATTAAAGTAACTTTCCTGCACTTCAGTTGCTTCGTTATGCTGTAAAACGAACAGGCCTTCCTGAAATAACCTGGACCCAAATAAACTCTCTGTTGCCATTTTTGCTGTGCATGAATAGGAGAAAACAGAATGGTAAAAAGGTTTCACAGTGTCTGCTGCTTTCATGTTAATACCACTGCTGCTGGTGATGAATAATCAGTTTTTTCGTGCAGTTTTTTTTTTTTTCTTACTACAGTAAATGCAATTTTCAGCAGTTTCTAATCCACGTTAGTCGTTTTCTTTATTCAGTCTTGTGGACTAATCCTAAATCCTTTGCTTTTTATATAAGAAATGACCTGGGTTTGTGCTCCTATGTGTCGTGTTTGGTCTGTAAACAGTACATCACCTTGGGTAGCCTCATACACTCATTAGTGAGTACTTTACTGCCTATAACACATTAAACCTGCATGTGGTAAAGCTTCCCATTAGCAAAATAGTGACATTTTTATAACTGTCCACATATTTTTCTGGAATTGTTGGTCTTACACTGCTAATGGAGTATTTCTGTCTTTATGAATGGCTGTGGGAGGATTCTAAACGTGTAGGTTGAGCTTTAGCAATATAGTAATTTCATCAAAGCTTTTCAGGTAAATTCCATGGCCCCCCTCGGTCTTTGCTGACTTGCTCTATTGGGCTGTGGCCACCTGGTTGAGAACCACTGCACTGGATTGGAGGTCTGCAGCTTTGACCCTTACAGTGTGTGCACACTGGATTGGAGGTCTGCAGCTTTGACCCTTACAGTATGTACACTGGATTGGAGGTCTGCAACTTTGACCCTTACAGTGTGTGCACTGGATGGAGGTCTGCAGCTTTGACCCTTACAGTATGTACACTGGATTGGAGGTCTGCAGCTTTGACCCTTACAGTGTGTATACTGGATTGGAGGTCTGCAGCTTTGACCCTTACAGTGTGTGCACTGGATTGGAGGTCTGCAGCTTTGACCCTTACAGTGTGTATACTGGATTGGAGGTCTGCAGCTTTGACCCTTACAGTATGTACACTGGATTGGAGGTCTGCAGCTTTGACCCTTACAGTGTGTACACTGGATCGGAGGTCTGCAGCTTTGACCTTTACAGTGTGTGCACTGGATCGGAGGTCTGCAGCAAAAAAAAAAGACAAAAGATTTCCAAAATGTTCAAAGATATTTTTCCTATATAAAAAATGTAATAGACCAAAGAAAAAACTTAAATAAAGATCCAGTCAATTTTGCTATAATATATGCCACAAGTGAGACATCAGTGTCAGCCCCAGTAAGTCATGCAGTAGCTAGTGAATAAGCAAACTACTTTAACAAATTTCTTTTTCTTTTTCTTTTACTGGCACTGCTGAGAAACAGCTGGGGGATCACAAGGACTTCGAAAAGAAGGAAACATTAAATTAAAAATGTGACAAGTACTTAAAACCCAGACTCATTGCCCCTCTGTGTGATGCGGGGTGAGAACCTAGTAAACGAGGCTATGAAACCTTCCAAGCAACTTGAACACTGAGGGAAAGTTAATGCTTCATATCTGTACTAATGTTGTCCCGTTCACCATTTAATACTTTGTGCTTCTAATGTGTTTTGTACGTAAATGTCACATAGCAAGCAGGTGGCA
This sequence comes from Chitala chitala, assembly GCA_025773905.1. NCBI lineage: Eukaryota > Metazoa > Chordata > Actinopteri > Osteoglossiformes > Notopteridae > Chitala > Chitala chitala. The sequence continues at coordinate 9,512 of JABJVR010006217.1, read as the reverse complement.
CAATGCACGCTGTGGAGATGAACGATGGCATCCTTCGATGGCATCCTTCGATGGTATCCTTATTCATTTTGCATCAAGATATATCATACCATGATGTATCGTTACATCCCTACAACTGCATAAATACAGTGTTAAGCGATTGAAACCCTGCCACGCTCTGGTGTCATAGGTGTGCACACACCCAACTAATCCTTTGTGGAAGCACCTTTTTCATTTAGTGTAGAAGTACTCTTGTTTGTGTTTGACAAGTTTATATCACCCTTAAACATCTGCAGTCCAGTCTTGCAAAATCATTTAAGGTCTTTCAGATTTCCAGGTTTTCCACGGCATTGAGGTCTGGGCTCTGACGGGGCCAGTCCAAGCACTTCGTCTTTCTCTTCTGAAGCTGTTCGTGACCTAGATGTGTGTTTTGGGTCATTTTCACTTTGGAAGGTGAAATAATTTTTCAGGCCATTGGGTGTTGGGCCCAAATGTAGTGACAGTTGTAGGTAGTCAGTATCTCCTCTGCCTATGGCATAGCCTCTGTCCAAACTGAAGAGAAGCAGAGCATGCTGATGTTCATGGCTCACAGGACCTATGGTCTTCTTTATGATGATTGCAAAGTATAAGCAAACACGCACTCAGTCTAAAATTAAATTAAAGTGGATACGGGTGCTGAATCCACAAAAGGTCAGATAACAAAAAGTGAAAGAGGATAGCACTCCAGTACCAAAGGTTTTAGTTAGATGTTATAAGCACAGACGTTTCCTCAGTGTGCAACACTTTGATTGTGAGACACTTGAAACACCTTGGTGTGGCACACCGAGGAAGGGCTGCGCCCCAAAAAGTCTGTGCTTATAACATATAGTTAAACCCTTTGTTAGTGCTGTCCTCTGTGCCACATTGTCTTTCCACAAAACTAATCTTTCAGAATTATGGCTGAAAAGTTCAACCTTTGTCTCATCATACCATATTAGCTTTCTCCACACGGTCTGATGTTAATGAAGGTTTTTTGTTGTAAAAGTTTGGTTGTGAGATTGATTGCTTCTGTCTTGTCATCCTAGCCAAGATGTCAAGGTAGATGGAGAAAACAAGAGAGTGGTGCGATTAGGTAACTCTGAACATGGCTGGAGCCTAATGTTGTAATTAGAACACATTTACAAATGCAGGCTTTTTTGATTAAATTAGTTTTTGTTATTTGGTTCCAAGGTACATTAGCAAATCCTGTGCAGACCTTCAATATCCAATAAACACAAATAGCTGAAAGTTGTGGCTTACTACTTTTTGGCATGAGGAAGAACGTGTTAATCCAAGAGTTTTGTTTTTTTTCTTTCCTTTGGTATAGAATAATTGAAACTGCAGATGTGAGACGACTGAAACATCTGGATTTATATTAAACTGTACAGTGCGGCCGAATGTCACTGAAATTGGGAAGAGCTTCAGCATTTCTGAAAGCTGCGATGGCTCAGGATAGCATGCTTTTCAGCATGGCTCCTGCGTTTTCAGAGAAGGGGAACACAGGGAGCCCTGGGACACACACACTTTCATCTTATACTGAAAGTTATGGCAGCTTTGGCAGGACTGGGCCTGAAGCTCAATTTAAAAAAATTAAAAAAAAAAAAGTTGTTTGCATATAAGCCTAATGTATGAATTCCTGCCCTGTATTTTAGGTGTGCCGCCATTCTTTGTACATACCAATGTGTCTGAGATCAATAAACTGGGATTCATTTGGTTCCCTTAGGTAGCAGTTTTCATATCTTTAAATATTTTTTTGGTGTATTATTTTAACTTACAAAAAAAAATTGCTACCTAATTTAAATGAAAAAGGAAAGACATTTCTCCAGGACACCCTTTATTTGTGTATATAATAAATATGAATATTATTCATACGTGCGTGTCAGTAGATATGCGGTATCTGTTCTCTGTCTTGATCCCAGACATTTTTTATGATCACATCGCATCGCAAAAAAAAAAAAAAATCAAAATTAAATGACATGGAGTTTATGGTGGGTTTCTATGCAGTTTAACTTCGACGTATAGTTTTAATTCTTTTTCAGCAGTTATTTATCATGACGTTTTGTCTGAGCAAAGTATGGAGTCTCTGGTTTATAATTTACAGTATTGTTTGCAGTTATAGTGTAGATTTGCTAAGGCTTTTGTTCATGTTAACACTTGTATCCCCTAATGTAAACGCTATTCCTAATGGACTAATGTGAGTAAAATGTTATGTTGTGTTGCATTATAGGATTAATCTGTACTTGATATGGACTCTTGTAAAATAATATAGCAGTTACTATATTACTGATATAGCATATTAAATGTGAGAATTTTCCACATTATGTATGTGAGCTTGTGAGTATTATTAGAAATTTGCATGTATTTCCCAATCTTGCGTCACCTCGGGGACTTCAGCTGAACTGTTTTCTAACTGAAGGTGTATAGTGACTGCTGGTACAAGCTTGTTGTAGCACTTACATTCTAAGGAAGAAGCTGACCATGAACAGTGAGAAGTGCTTCTCGGGGTTTGTTGGGCAGTGACGGCGCTGCAGTGGTGGTCATGCCTGGCGTGTCTGCAGGGCTGTGTGACGGCAGCTGCTTACTGGGGAGTCGCTCTGTAAAGCTGGTGTGATGCTGAGAGCCGCTCATCATAGCAGGCGTCTGCTTCGCAGCATTGTCCTCAGGTAACACAGGTGTTCACATTGGGTCTGAGTAAGGGAAGACTGATGGCGTCTCTGCAGGTGGTACCATGGGAAACTGGAGCGCGGCATGGCGGAGGAGCGTCTGCGGCAGGCCCGGGTGCCTGGCAGCTACCTCACTCGCGAGAGCGAACGCAGGCCTGGTTCCTTCGTGCTGTCCTTCCTCAGCATCACTGGCACCGTCAATCACTTCAGGTAAGACACCTGCAGACTCAGCACCACTCTACTGTACATTTATATATCTAGCCATGTTAGTGATGTAAGCTGTGTTAAGGGAAGAGAGGCACGGCTCAGCAGTCGTTTCAAATGAAAAGCCACCTGTCACCCGCATTATCTGTACAACATTGTATATTGTGCTGTTTTTGTGTGCTGTGTTGGTACACAGCCTGTCCCATTCAAGGCAATTTCTCAGTCCTGATCACTTGAGTTGTCCAACAAAGATGCTATGTTCACTTTGGGGGGTGTTAATTAAACTCAAGTGATTCAGTAGAAACCTTCATATACGCACATCTGCGAGGACCACTCCTGGGCACCCTCAAATTGGATGGTGAAAATTCCTTCCCTTCAATCTTGCCATGTGTTTCTTGTTTTGCCAGTTAATTTCTGATGTAATTCATAAAATGAATTTATACTTGTCATTAGGATGCTACACTGGGCAAATACAGTCTTGACTTTGGTTCTCCTGTTCTTAGAGAAAACTTAACTTAAAACTAGCCTCAGTTTTGTAATATCTGACTGATGTGTGTTTGAAAAAAATCTTTGTTTAGGTAAGAAATTGCTGATCTCTATATGGCTAGTGGCATAAGTGTACAACTGAGGAAGTACCTATTTAGTCAGTTTCCGCTAAGCAGGAAATTAGATTTGTCACAGTGCTGTACTACACTACATACTCAGTTTGTTAAAAATATGGTCTTTTTTGTAATCAGGCAATAAACAAAAGCGTAACGATAATCATGTTATAACAATCACGTTTTTTGAGGTGTGCTCCATCCCAAGGTGAACAGCAGCTGTGATGTGTGCACAGAAATATGATAAAGCTTCCTGTCTGTGGGCTCATGTTCTCTTCTGTGGCTGAAACACTTACAGCAAACGCACTCAGCGTGTAGCCCTCATGGTCAGAGAGTTTCCTGCTGACAGGCGAGAAACTAAAGCAGACAGACTCGTGCTCAGTTCAACTCTGCGTAGTGAAGGTAGTGATCTGCACAAATTGCTGAGCCGACCTGCCGTGTGTGTGTGTGTGTACACTGCCCAACTGTGCTAGATAGGCGCCACTATGCCATTTCTCTTTCTGGGGTACGAGTGTGGTGTGTAATTTTTGAGTGAGGACGGTGTCATTTTTTTTTTTTTTATCAATTTAAGATGAAAAACATGCAAAAATGGTGTGTTGTAATGGCACTTTTATAATATTTGGCATCAGGTGAAGTGTGAGAGAAGGGTGAGCAATTTTACACTTTAATTCAGTTAGCTACTGGTGTTGTACTTGATTAAAACTCGTTACATTTTTTTTATTTCTGTAAATAATTTAACAAAACACTACAACTTTCCACCTTTTCATCTCATGACGATTCTTGCTAGGTAATACTAATGGTGTGATAGGACACTTCTGGTGTCGGTGCTGAGAAAATAATGTCTACAGGAGATGTTTTCAGTGGAAACTGGCACAGATTAGACTTTTTCTGCTGGGTTGTTTTTTCTTCTCTTCCATATACATGTGTACTGATTCGCAGAGGCGTGTGTGGCCAGAGGGTGTCCCGTGTACACACGCTAATGTGGCTTTGCTCTCACCGTCAGGATCATCGCCATGTGTGGAGACTATTACATCGGTGGGCGTCGCTTCTCCTCGCTCTCCGACCTGATCGGTTACTACAGCTATGTGTCCTGTCTGCTAAAGGAGGAGAGGCTGCTTTACCCAGTAGCACCTCCTGAGGTGATGCTCAGTGGAGGCCGGCTTCCCTTCACACACTCTGGTGTTTATATGATGAAACGTTTTAACACTGAAACACAACCTGACAGGACAGAGTCAGTGCCTAATTTGTATAAGAGGAACGTTTACCAGCATTAGGGAACTGTACATGTACCAAAGAAGGGCTACATCTGAACACCAGGGCACCAGAAAAGAGAAGTGGGAGGTGCTCACACCTAAACCACTCGGAGCCCGAACACTTTCGTATATGCTGATTCAGAGTACATATTAACATGTAAAGCACTGCATGTTCTGCTCTGTGCTTGAGAATTTGAGTCGAGTGTCATATTGGGTCAGAATGTATAAAGATAGTAATTGAGTTTTTGTCACTTTGGCTGGGTTTTCTCATTGACTTTTTGCCAAAGTATGACAGACTGAAATTTTCAACACTTTTAAAAGATGCAGAGGAGTTTTTTTTTTTTTTTTTGTTAAAAAATGTGCTAAATACAATATTGTGTTTTTATTAACTGGCCCAGGTCCTGCATGTTTATTACTGTTTGATGCCAGACTGAAGTGTGTCATTCTGTTGTACGCAGATATAAATGTAACTGCTGTGTGGCCATCCCAGAATAGTTCAGCTCATCATGTATGACCTCTGTAGAAAGCATGATGGCCTGAGAGTTTAGCGTGTCAATTTTACAGCCTGTGGAGGACCGGAGGAGAGTGAGAGCCATTCTGCCGTACACCAAGGTGCCTGACACAGATGAGATCAGGTAGGGCCAGGTGCTTGGGAGGCCTCAATTTGTTGCCTTTATGAATTTTTGCCAAATCTAAAGAACATCTGAGCAAAGCTTGTATTACAAGTGGTGAAATTTAGTGTTCTGGAGCCACCTACCGTTTAAACATGGCATTACAGTAGAAAATTTTTTATAAAAGTGTGTATTACATGGTCACAGAATTTGCAGTGTGGGAATGCATGTAATGAAACACAGTGATAGCAGATTTTTTTTCCTTACTGCCTGTTTTCATTTTGACCTCTGCTTCTGTGTGGTCCCAGATCTCCTATAATGAGTTTCTGTCTGCGTACGTGTGCGTGTGTGTGATCTGGGGCTGTCAGTTTTCTGAAGGGCGACATGTTCATTGTACACAATGAGCTGGAGGATGGCTGGATGTGGGTGACCAACGTCCGCACGAATGAGCAGGGCCTTATCGTGGTGGACCTGGTGGAGGCTGTGGTGAGTGGTGTTTCACACTGGTACTGCGTCCTTCATGTTGTTTTAACAGTGCCGCGTGTTGACTGCTTGCTTTGTTCTTGATTTTAGGGCCGGGAGGAAGATCCACATGCAGGAAAAGCGTACGTGTTTCTGTTCATTGTTGCTTGAATTTGATTGCCTGACAGAAGGATGGTTTGTGTGAATGGTTTTGTAGCTTACAGGAAGACTATTACTGTTACACCAAGTCCTTCTTTCTAATCATTCTTTTCATATTCTCTTCAGGTGGTACCATGGCAAGATCACTAAGCAGGAAGCATACAACCTGCTGATGACAGGTAGCTGACTCAGACCATCAGGCCTGGTAACATGTAGACAGCAGGTTTTGTCCTGCTGTGAATGTGCCTCATTGGACCACCTTGAGCCCAGTATGGCTGCAGCATCAGAGAGGAAACTTTATGGACAAATTACAAGAGAAGACGACGCAGGCCTTGTTGTCATTGATAATTTAGCTGTGGAGCTGCAGACAGTCACATGGTATGAGAGCAGACAGTAAGTGTAAAGGTAGCATAGAGGAAATGAAAGGTCAGAGGTGAGTGTAAATAAATGACTCCACAGGCCCATATTAGGTCTGTAGTAAAAATGGTCATGGGAGACAATCAGAGAGGACACTAGTCAGGGTCACATGGGTCTCACAGGAGGATCCGCATACATGCACATTTGAAGAAATGATAGGATCTTTGGAAAACCACATACTTGTGTTTTTCAAACCCACCAACACCCTAAGGCAGAAGCTTGTCCACCTGAAGGACCAAACACCCAAACACAAGATGAGTAATATAATCAATGCAGTCCAGTGCAATGAAGAGTGTTGAGAACTCTGTACTGGAGAAACCAAACAACATTCACACCAAAAGATGTCACAGCACAGGAGAAGCAGTGTCTCAAAACCAGAATCAGCAGTGTACCTTCAACTAAGAGAAACTGGAGACTCCTTTGAAGACCATAATGTAGACATTTTAGATAGAGAAGATAGGTATATTTTTCGTGCTGCTCTTGTATTAGTCCTCAGGAAGATTAAGACAATTTCACACGTCCATCCGGTTGGCCACCCTTAACAACTCTATTGTGCTGGAAAAGGGAGCAGGAGTCAGGCCATTTACATCCCTGCGACTCTCTGCCTTTGTTCAGCTAAGCCAAGCGAGTTGAGTACTGAAACCAGTGTGGAGGATAAATATGGGGCCCCTGACCAATTTCAACTCAGGCTGAAGAAGCTACTTGGATGAGTAGTGAAACGTTCCTATAAAGAATAAAGAAGTATAGTTGACATGATTCAAGTTCCAGACATGTGAAGAAACGAGTAAATGAGGGGAAGTTGCCTGAATTTTAAAACTGTCTGTATAAAATGTAGTGTATGTGCAACAGGTCAGCACAGGATGTGAGTGGGCTGTTGTTTGATGAAGTGAATCCCAGAAGAGTGGCTTAGATGCTGAGATGCCCTGTTGGTGACCTTGACTGATGAGAACATGCATGGTCTATCCAGTGGGACAGGTGTGCAGCTTTCTCGTCAGACCTTCAGACAGCACACCTGGGGATTACTCACTCTTTTTCCGTACCAATGAGAACATCCAGAGGTTCAAAATATGCCCCACTCCCAACAACCAGTTTGTGATGGGGTGGAGGTACTACAACAGGTAAGTGGTCCATTTCTAATTACGCCCATGGTGTTCAGTTATGTATTTTGGTGTTTACTTTTGAATTTCAGGTACTTTTGAATCTCAAACTGGAGTGGTTTTGAGTTTAGTTTTTTTCTCCCTTTACAGTATTGATGATATTATTGAACATTACAAAAAGGAACAAATTGTGGAGGGGTATCACCTGAAGGAGCCTGTGTCCGTGCAGGTAAGAACGACCCAATGATGCTGTAAAATCACATATTATTTGCTGAATGTTCTCTGTTGTGCTTCAGATATTTCTTAAGTTATTTTATAATATTCGTAATAGTTACATACTGTCTTCATTAGCTCCAGGATCAAGTGTTTTCTGACACTGTGGATGGCAGAGAGATTTATAACACTATTCGGCGGAAAACAAAAGACACGTTCTATAAAAACATTGTGAAAAAGGGTTACCTGCAGTTCCTGAAAGGTATGCTCCTCTGTTTTAATCAGTGACTGTTGTTTTGGTGATGACCGTCCATGCTGATGACTATCTCCCCTCCGCTCTGCCCCTCTTCTCATTTTCCAGGTAAAGGGAAGCGATGGAAAACTCTGTACTTCATCCTGGAGGGCAGCGACTCCCAGCTCATATACTTTGAGAGCGAGAGGCGTGCGACCAAACCCAAGGGTCTGATCGATCTGAGCGTGTGCTCCGTGTACGGCGTACATGACAGCATGTTTGACAGGTGGGAGAGAGATTAGGCCCAGGACCCAGGGCCTGTTCAGCCCCTCTTGGCCCGTCCGTCTTATAACATTTGTGTTGTCGTTGTGACTTTGCAGGCCAAACTGCTTCCAGATTGTGATTCAGCACTTCAGCGAGGAGCAGTGTATCTTCTACTTCTCTGGAGACACGTCAGAGCAGGCTCAGGTGCTAACTCAACATCACACGTCCTAACTTGGCACCACAACAGGCCTCTCCAGCAGGCCCTGTCTGCATACATTAAAGTACACAACTTAAACGTATTTAGCATACATTGGTTTTTTGTATTTGCATTTGTTGTTTTTCCCAGTAGAACAAATAATCACATTAAAGAAAATTTAACAGTTTAAAAAAAAAAAAAACCAGACATTCAAGATAGTTTGACTTTTAATATTAATTGTAAGTTATTCATGGTTGAAGAATCTCTACAGTCACTGAATATAAAGTTGTGCTACTGGAGTTCACCCCCCACATACTTTTTAATACCGGATATTGGGGGGGGCGAGTCATATTGCTGGACTCTACAATATGTGCCAAACCACACTGGTTTTCTGCTGCCTAAAGAAATGTGTTTGCTGTTATGATCAATATACAGACAATGCAGTCTGACTGCTGTCTTAAATATTTGCAGGACTGGATGAAATGCTTGCAAACATTTTGCAGTAATCTAAGAAAACCGGCTCAGTCGTCCTCTAACAAGCACAGGCTGCGTCAGGTACAACCTTCCGGCTCTTAAAGCTCACTGACAGTGTTTATTATTGATGGGGATCTGGGACACAAACGCAGAGGCAGGCGAGATCACCGTGTGCTCGGTCACCAGCTCATTTCAGCCAAGTGGAGCCTGTAAATTAGTTTAACTACCCAGTGATGAGCAGAGCACGTTAACCCCACCCACTGTGGGATTCACAGCCCCACCCACCACAGGATTCACAGCCCTGCCGGCCGCAAATTTCACAGCCTGTGTTTTACATTTATGGGCTACACAGTCTTCACGTTGTGATGTATTTTTCATGATTCCTCCAAATGTTTCAGGTGAGCAGTTTAATCCTTAATGTCGAAGAGGCCCACAAGCTCCCGGCGAAGCATTTCACAAACCCGTACTGCAACATTTACCTGAACAGTATCCAGGTGGCCAAGACTCACCTTAGGGAAGGACAAAACCCTGTGTGGACAGAAGAGTTCGTGTTTGAGTGAGTGCACACTAGTGACATTACTGGCTGTGCACACTAGTGACATTACTGGCTGTGCACACCAACGAGTGACATTACTGGCTGTGCACACCAACGAGTGACATTACTGGCTGTG
>JABJVR010006216.1:0-12701 GCA_025773905.1 Chitala chitala | reverse complement strand
TATATTATTATTTTTTTTTTTTCTTTCCTGCTGTTGACTGTGGTTAAGTAGATCAGTGGATACTTATACTTCTAATTTTAAAGGCCTATAGTACACATATACATGCACCCCAAAAATACCCTGCAAAATATTAATGTAAAGCTTTATATATATCAACATATTTGAACATAAACTTTTGATGATTTCTTAATAAGGTTAGTGTTGTAAACGGTAATGGATTTGTTTACATGATGACTATTTAGAAACAGTGTTAAAATTTAAGTGGAAAACAATGTTGAAATATGTGTACTTAAAACTGTAATTACTTTTCAAGAAATTATTTAAGGGGAAAAGTCATATGACACCAAAATTTCTAAGCTTAAATTTGCATTAATATTTAACTGTTCTCTGTGACTGTATGCTGTTAGATTTTAGCACTGAGACTTTTAGTTCCCAGAGAGGAAGAAATATCATTTTAGAGAAATACATCTCCAGTTTTTAATACTGACAGCACTACGCGAACTGTGTCATGTAACATCTTTCTCTGGAGATGACAGTGGTGTAAAAATGTTTTATTGATATCCTGATCACTCCTTTGTGCAATGCTGGATGAAAAACTTCCGGAAAGGGTCTTGCAGGGGAAAAAAAAAAAGAATTAAATGAAATCCTCCATTAGTCCAGTCAAGCAGTGAAATTGTGGAAAGGAAAACCAGCATCTCTCTTACAGGGTCCAGAGCAGAGGAAATAAAAGTGCTTAAGGTTTTCACAGAGCATGGGTTATGCCTCCTTTTGAAATAAATGAAAACTGTAATAACACTATTATTATGTTGCCTTGTACCGTATGATGTTTGCTGTTGCACGGAGCTCATATTTATTGGCGTTCACTGAAACCCCTTTAAGATTCACTTTCTGTTTTCAAAATATACTTATTATGTAGATGGCCAGGACTGCGTTAGGTGTACATTCTGTTATAGTCTTAAACGGAGCAGTATGACACAAACTACACAGGCGGTAACAACAGGTGCGTTTCCCATCCCTCACTTTCCTTATCAACAAAACATCAATTAGGATTTTGTCTTTTATGTGGATTACAAGTGTAAAGACTGAAAAGAAAACGTGTTTCCCTGCACATTGATTTCACTAGGATTTAAATCCTGCCACATTCAATCTTAATACGCTGAAGCAGTCTTCAAAAGAGATAGGGACTTGTTACAGAGATGGAACACAGCACTTACAACTTATTTTTTTGCTGTGTATAACAGATATTCAATAGGTGAACTAAGTCTGATCCCATATAGGCAAAATTTCACTTAAGGTGAGGTTACATTTCTTTTAACATTTGTGTCTTGTTTTAAAAACAGCCTACTGTTAGACTTTTAGTGCCAAGGAAATGTCTCCCCTGTCCCTCGCTGTTAGAGCACAACATTTCACACACAACTTCATCCTTCAATTCTCTGTGATAAAGGGATTCCTAGATCAATGAATTATTGTTGTTTGTCACATATAGATACAGTTGATTGAAATCCAATTATTTTTATCAGGTAAATTATGACATAACTTTGAAGGACAGCAAACCTTTGACTTTATTTTCATAGCATAAAAATTTTCTGGAATGTAAGCCTTCAATATATTTTTAACAAAGGAAAAAGGTTTTTCGTTATAAGAAATGATCAATTTATCAAGCGGATATAAACATGACAGTTTCTGTCTTGGACACTGTAATGATCTGCCAGCACTCAATCAAAATTCATCTGGAGAGTGTCTTTGTTAAACACATCCAAGCTGTAGTCCAGAGCCAAAATCAAAAGCCAGGAACATAGTCACAAGTAGATCTATTTGTGGGTTAAAAAAGATGCAGGGCAACAGAGAACATGGAACAGACAGGCAGAGACAGGAACAGGTGCCATTGGTGAGCAAAGGATCAGGAGCACTAGACACAGAGAGCTCACAGAGTAACTGCCTAGAAGACACATGTATAGGCAATACCTCACAATGTAACCTGAGGAGACAGTGAATGGTATAGACATCAAACAGGAAGCCACAGACAGGTGGGCTACATAACTGCTAACTGACTGACTGACTGACAGAACAAGCAGAATGGTCATCAGTGCTCATGTGCTATATATTCTATGATAAACCACATGAGGGCCGAAAGCCATCACTTGTTGTGGATTATTTTTGTATAACCACACTTCTTGGAAGGGATGACATGCCGCATCAACTTGCCAGCAAGTATACATTTGCATGGAATGATGTAACTTTTTCAGTTTGTTACAATTAATGTTGGAAAACATCCTCAAAAGTACACAGGCCCAGTGAGTTACTACTGCCATGACCATGAATGCAAAATTTTGAATGGTCTTAATCCAGTACATAGTCTAGTGAATTACTAAAGCAGTACCAATTAATGCAATATTATTAATGGTGTTGATCCAGTGCATAGCCTAACTGTTATCATTAAACATGCTTTGTCAGTGTAGCAAGAGAGCTGACTTGATATACCAATACACAAACCAGCCTGTGCAAATGACAACCCCCCACCTAATATTAGAATGGTGATTGGAGTGCAAAATTAAAAGTAAGGAATTCATGGATCACAGGTGTGAAAAGCATATATAAAAGCATATTTATTTATTTATTTATTGTCAGTCAAAAGTTTTAGATCACCCCTATTTTTCCAGTTTTTATTCAAATGTAAACAGTTAAAGTCCAGTGAATAACCTGAAATGGTAAAAAGTAAGTGTTATTCAGTTGTTCTGCAGAAATGTAAATAAATTAAGCCTTGAAAGTTTATGCTACCTATTCCTACTGGTAACCCAACTTTTGCTGATTAGTTACAAGCCTTTGGTCTGAATAAAAGCATTGTTGAAACAGACTGTGTTACTATACCCTCTTAAGCAATATATGGATAGTACTGTACAGCAGGAAGTAGTATATTGCTCTCAAAATGGTGAAAAAAGGCACTTAACCAAGGAAGACAGACAATCAAAACCCTTAAAAGTGTAGGTCTTTCCTTTAGAGAAAAAGCAAAGAAAGCCAAGGTGTCAGTGAGTACAATATCCTACACCATCAAAAGGCACTTGGAAACTGGAGGAAACTAAGAGGAATAGGTCTGGCAGACCCAAGTCAAGTCAAGTCAAGTCAAGTCAAATTTATTTATAAAGCACATTTTAACACAACAGAGTCGACCAAAGTGCTGTAAAGCCACAACAATCAGAAGACAGGTTTCTGAGAGTCAACAGCTTGTGTGACAGGTGGCTCACAGGACAACAGCTTCAAGCATAATTTAACACTGATCCAAGTAAGTCTCAGTCTCAGCTGTGAAAAGAAGACTTTGAGCTGCAGCTTTGACAGGTCATGTGGCTGTAAGAAAGATGGCAAAAGAGGCTTGCCTGGACCATGAAGCACTGCCAGTGGACTACTGAAGACTGCACGAAGGTCTTATGGACTGATGAATCAAAAATTGACCTCTGGTTCATCACACAAAGATGGTTCCTTTTGATTGGCAGTGTGTATTTATAATAGAGAACGAATTTCAAATTTGTTCAAACCTGTGACTTCACTTTTAATGCAACGCACTGAACATGAGGATAAGGTGACTCAGCAAATAACCAGTTATTCTCGTGTTCTGACCCTGTGAAAGTGATGTCAGGCAGCAAATGTTTGGAGAAATAGCAAATCAGTTCTGAGGATGATGACGTGACCCCTGAGAAATGATGTGAGTACAGCCATTGCCAGACTTCAGAACAGCTGTCTTTAGCCCAGTAAGCTAATCTATTGTCCGGTGTGTCATGCTGGTTGCTGTAAAAGGAGCAAGTTATAATGGGGATAAGTGAGGGAGGGCACATTTCAGTTTGCTATAGTAATAACCCTTTGATGTCATTACAATAATTCAAATACTTCCCTGAGCAGAGGACTTGTATCCTTTGTTCTGTGAGATAACTCTCTTTTGTAGTATGTTGCGATGCATGTTCAAAACCCACTGGCTCCACTCCTGTTACAAAATTATCCAAATGTCTTTAATAACTGATGCAACATCATTCACATAGAAATGGCACTAGACAATTAACCAGACAATTAGAGTCTGCAATTTAACTTTTAATATATGCAAGTTAGCAGGCGGCATGGTGGCGTGGTGGTTAGCACTTTTGCCTGTAACCTCTTGTGTGTGTGTGTGTTTGTGTGTGTGTGTGTGTGTGCCCTGAGGTGGGTTGTTCCCTGCCCTGCACCCCTCGACCCTTAAGCGGATGAAGCAGTATTGAAGATGACTGACAGACTATACAGCGCATACTTTGCAAGGGATATCAGTGCAAAAAGGCATTTGATGAGCAATTTCACTCTAATCCTAGTAATATTTTTATAGTCTCCCTCCCATTAATCCTACACATTCTTTGTTAGGTAAGGATCTTGGCAGCCAGCCACACATCAAACAGGCAAGAAACTAATAAAAGCAAGCTTCAGGAAATTTGCACACAATAGAACAATTTTGCTTATAAATGGTCAGTTTACACCCTGTGGTGGGTTGGCGCCCCGCCCTGGGTGCCCACTGCCCTGCGCCCTATGTGCTCTGGGCTGGGCTCCAGGCTTCCCCGCGACCCTCACCAGGAATACGCGGTTACGACAATGAATGAATGAATGAATGAACGGTCAGTTTACTTAAGTGTATTGGTAGTATATTCAAATTTTGTAGTTACAGAAAAAAGCTCCAGGTCACTTGTGACCCCGACACGGACAAGCAGTTGGGAATGGATGGACTTTAAAATATGGTTTTATTTCTTTAAATCTGGTTTGTTTTGCATTGTTTTTACTTACCAGAAAAGTGACATAAAGGTTGTATATGCAGTAATTGTTAAATGCACAGAACATGAACTTTGTGCTAGGAAGTGTTGTGTGTTATCTGCATTCTGACAGTAGCAGAGACATTTTCATTATTGACTTTCTAAAATAAAAAAAGTCTACTTTATATTTCTGGTAAACTGAGTGAGACCTTCTAACTCAACACTTTTTAAAACAGGCTTTACCTTGAACTGAAACAGCTGGTAATCCTGTGGTTACCGTCATAACAAGGGTCTAGTCCCAATGGGCCTCTACTGTTATTAGCCTAAAAAATGTACTTCAGTTGTTTCAATAAATGCCAACTGATATTACATTGAAAGTCCATAAAAAAAAAATAGTGCTTTCTATATTATTGCAACTGATGAACTGTTCAGAACGGTCATGTCTGTAGATGAACAAACTATACATAGCGATAAGTTGTGTACAAGGTTATATGGATAATAACTAATTTGATGTTTATTGACTATTGCGTGGCAGTTTTGATTTAAGGACATAGAAGTGTATACAGCTTTTGTATTGTGATAAGGGACAGCTTTGGTAAGTTTGGAGAGCAGGAAAAATAAAACCAGCAGCCCTGGTGTTAGGATCTAAAGTGTGATGTGCGGCAGCTTGAATGGATCAGACAGCTTTAAAAAAATATGAGGGGGTATAATACAGGTAGGAAGAATCAGCGATGGATGGATAGTCAATCAGTTTGGACACCTGAGTCACCTGACTCCATTTCCTGTCTGTCAGTTAACCTGCCCACACACCATGTTGTACTGTAAGTGCTCTGTGTAACAATATCTGAACACAGTCTTAATCAAATATTTCACAAATACTTCTTTTTGCCTGAATGTGCATTTAACAGTAATTGAAAGTAACCACAGCAGAATCACTCTTCTGCAAACTTATTTTAGGAGTAAAATATAAATGAGAATTCATTCATACAGATGACTGCAATTACCTCGGGGCAATTAAAATGTCATTAGCCTACAGATCTTTTTGTAACATTGTTCAGTGACCTTTTGAAGTGTCACGACTGAAATTATGAAGCAAAGGAAATCAAAAACAAGGTATTTATGTCGTTGTATGGACTTCCTTTAAACTAGAGAAATGTGTGACGAGTGCTTCCGAAAACACAGCAAATTGGCTCACGTGGGAACATACTGTGTGTAATTATAAAGCGCTGCGATGGTGTGTGCAGGGTTACACTGCTAATACCTGACCTTTAAGGCCTCAAGCACAAGACAAAGGTATTTAAAGCTAAATTTTATCGTGAATATTGGAGGTTGTGCACTAGGCTGTGAGATCGTCGATGGTAGGTGAAAAACAAATATCGCAACAATGAGTAGCTATACAGATGGGTGACGAATTAAAGGAAAAAGCAACATATACTAGTTCTTAATGGACTGTTCTTGCTGACACAGCCTGATCACGTCCTGCATTGACATTCTCAGTCACCTGAGGAGGAGCTGCTCGGCTGTTTATCCTCACACTGATGCACAAGCATCATTGTCATCAAACGTTTGCTTGTGGACCACAGCGCCTGTCCCTGTTTACTGACGCCTTTCCCATATGTTTAAATGCAGATGTCACTTTTGTCACTGTTCCCACTGAAACACCAGCCAGTTGAGCAGTGTCTGTCACTGAAGCTCCTGCCATCTGTGCATTAATTCTCTGTCACTTAAATCTTTTCCTCTCACCATCTTGACCCAAAATCAGAATCAACTGGCCCTGTTCAGCACTTTTATACACACCCCAGAGCATGACTGGGTGTTCATTGCTCAGTTGTACCATGCAGTGCACCTGTGAGGATCCATCTGCATTCATGTTGTATCTCCGCTCATTTATTCTGATTTTTCTCTTAGTGTGTCACCCATCTGTTCACAGATAGGTCTTTGTTTAAAGCAATTATATGATTTAACTTTTATTTAAAAAAAATGTTACTATGAGTTTTAGTTCTGTCAGTGTCTGGGAAGTCAATACAAGCACTGCTGTGTTCTGGTGTGAGCAGGAATAGTGGCCACTTAAGGCCCCAGAGCCAGCAGGAGGAGCTGAACCTAGACAGAAACACAGTGGAGTGGGTGAGGACGTACAGAGATGGGGGAGCCTTATGTGGCTCTCTGGGTTTTCTGTGATTACATGTTGTTCGATCCACCTTTTTCTGTTCACGCTGCCTGTACGTCGACCGCATTGCTGCTGCCGCTGCACCGATCCGTCTGTCAATCTCACGCTGCATCTTTCCCTCACTTGTGAATAAGGCCCCAAGATACTTAAATTCCTTCACTTGAGGCAGTATCTCTCCTCCAACCTGTAGATGGCAAACCATCATGTAATCTGTAAATGATGATGACATCATACCACTTTTGGATCTAAACAGACTTACAGTAAGCTCACTCTAACCACCAGCGTCATGGTCATGTGCATCCATGGTGCACACAGTAATAGACTCGGCATTGTGAATGGCATGATTTAATTCATAGAGCTATGTGTAATATGAGTTTTGCACATTTTTTCTGGTCAAGGAAGCCTTTATTCAGAGATGCCTTGCACCAGGGTGTGGAAAGTCTGGGGAACTATGGTTTATTCTGATAGTAGTGGTATTACACCCACCGTTCGGGTTAAATATGTCCTTCATGTGAAACAGCGAACCAACCAACCCTTTGCTTAACCACCAAGTCATGGTCATGGGAAGCCTGGAGCCCAACCCAGGAGGTAGAGGACAGCAGACACCAGTCCATCACAGGACACACTCACACACTACAAGCAATTTGCAAACACCAATAAATCTAACTCACATATCTTTGGACTGTGGGAGGAAACAGGAGAATACCTGCCAAGAACGTGCAAACTCCACACACTCAGACCTGAGGCAGGAATTTAACCCCAGACTCAGAGGTGTGAGGCAACACTGCTAACCACCATGGAACCGAAACAATGACCCATTCTACTAAAACTGATATAATGTGTATAGTTTTTCCTTTTATGTACATCTGACCTTACTATCATATACAAATAATTATGTAAACAATAATGCTGATGACAACTTAATTTGTATAAAAGTTTTTTTATGTTTCTGGGAAAGAACACTGTTTTAACAAGATTTTATAGACTAAATGCAAAAACTAGATTGTAGTCCGTTTTCATTTAATTGCATTCTATCTATTCATTCATTATACAATTTTGGTGAAACAAACTTACAGATATGAAGCATGTAATAACAGGTAATTCGTGTGGAATACAATTGTCACATCAGGACAAAACACTTTTTTATTATATTTACTTTTTAAATTATATTTCTATTATTAGTTTTTTCTAACAGGATTATGCAACAAAGGATTAGAAAAGATAATTTGAAATTGTACTCGGAACAACTACTGCATCTTTATTTCTGAAAGCCACAAAGAAGGCAGACTCAGACAGAAGGCAGACTCAGTGTGGTACTAACTCTGAGAGAAGAGAGAAAGGCAGCATTCATGTGCTGATGGGCAGCCCCGGTCCAAAGTAAACAGTGCGTGGCTCCCACTGCAACATGGAGGGCCGTGCCACACTCCTGGATTCCTGCACTTCCCCCCGACACTCCCCAAGCCTTCATTAGCCTTCCTCCCCCAGCTTTGCTCAGCAGTATAAGGAAGCCATTGAGTGCTGCCGACCTGCACTTGGCTTCTTCTCTCCATCCCCACAAGACGCTGCACAGAGACATGCCAAGAAGGAGACAGCAGCAATTGCCCCTCTTTTCCTGCTGAGCTCTGGTGGGAGGCTGGCCAGCCACAGGCACAATGTGTCCACTTTGACCCCAAGGCAGATTGGCTGTGTTCCCACAATGCACCACCCTCTCCATCATCTGCTTTACGGCTTAGGCCTCTCACAGGTTAGGATGTCTTGTTAAGTCAGATTAGTGTACTATGCCATCTGTGTGTTTGTTACTACATTGTGTATAATAGTTAAATCATACAAACAAACATGTACATAAGGTTAAAATATTTTATTCTTACTCAGTGTAGCTGTAATAAAGAATACTTAGGACAAGATATTGCACAATGCTTACAGTGTAATATTTACAAAAAATATTTAATAATTGCTTTAGATAAACTGCATTTTTTAGAATTTTAGAAATATAAATTGTTGATTTAAGTGTATTGTAGAATTAATAGAATAACAGTACATTTTGTCTATATTAATACTGCATTTTTCTCTAATTGTATGTTACAAACTTAAAACAGTCAAATCTTTGTTACAGAATATTCAAGGTCATACAGTGAACCAGAGAGTGACAGGTAGGATTATCCAATTCACTCGGTCAGCATGACACGATCAACACGAAATCTACACCTGTTTCACATCGCCCACTTTTCACTTTTATCTTTATGGCTTTCTGTTTGTAGTTTTAAAAATATTTTTAACATTAATTAATACATGTTTGCATACATATTCTTTCTATAGCTAGTTATTTTGAGGCAGTGCTTCATTTTTTAACTAGTGCTGGTGGGTTTTGAAATCAGATGTAATTGATATGTAAATGTTACACACCATGGTTGTAAGATGTCCAGGTTTCAATTTGAATCTGACTGACATGCTTTTGGAGGCAAACTGACTATGAATTTTATTTCCAAAGGAGATGTGTCACAGTTGGAGTGCTTCCTGTAGGCTGAGCTTTTTATTTCATACCCAGAGTTTCTCAGGCACAAACAGGGAGCACGGGGGCGGCGGGGGTGATGTGGGGCCAGGCACGCTTTCACACACACAGAAATATGAAGCCAGTGATGCAGTTTGCTTTTCTCAAGTGCAATAAAAGCAGACACTGCAGACTTTAAAAAGGCTTATAACTTAAGTAACATTTTAGAAGTCCATGAACTAAAAACCCATCTACAACCAAGAACCACTGAAATCAAACATTACTGAGACCATTCTCTATGCTGTCTGTATGACCTGATTGTAGTGACAAATTTATAGTGATTTTTGCTAATTAAGTGCTTACAGCCATAAAAAAAAACAAAACACTGCAAATGATTCATTATAGTACGACCATGAATGCATTTAGTACATATTTTTGTGGTACTACCAATGAATACCATAACTATGTGGGACGTATTCAAAGGAATATACATGGCAAGAAATCTAAATTTTATTTTGCTCTAAGTGTTTATGCTGGGAAAGAATAATAAAAAAATGTGTGTGCCCTGTTCTGGGGTGGTTCCCCTTTTAGTGTCCACTTTGTGTTGTATCTTGCATTTTCTGGGCTAGGCTCCAGCCCTCTATGCCCCAGATCAGTATAAGCCAAAGTGAATGCTAGTGATGAACAGTACATGTGTGTATATCAGGGCTGGTACCATGTGCTAGTGATGAACAGTACATGTGTGTATATCAGGGCTGGTACCATGTGCTAGTGATGAACAGTACATATTTAGTATATTGTCAGTTCTTGGCCTGTCATGTCTCATGTGTCCCCTCGATGTCACTATTACCATTTAGCTTTTCCCTCCTGTTTATGGCTGTAATGTAATCAGTGTTTTCCAACCATTCCTCATTTCCCAGTGTCATATAATCTTATCTATTATACCTGTTCCTTGCTGGTGTGCATGCGTTAATTAAATCTGGTTAATTTGATATTAACACATTGTTAATTAAGCAGTGCCAAATGAATCCAAGTCTGTTAAAACTGGTCTTTCCTTTGTATTTTTACACGTAAGGGCCTTATGATTCTTGAAAAATCAAAATATCCAGTTTTCTAATGATGATATAATTAACTCTTTGTAATGGTAGATGTTTTAGAAATAAGTCTTTTATAATAAATGATTTTATTATATCTAATCATGCTGATTTCCAGGAGACACAGGGCAGGGAACCAACCCACCACAGGGCACACACTGTGGTGGGTTGGTTTTTGACTGACTGTTGCCTCATTTCTCCAGGTCTGGGGTTTGATTCCCACCTTGGGTCTGTGTGTGTGGAGTTTGCATGTTCTCCCTGTGCTTGGTGGGTTTTCTCCGGTTTCCTCCCACAGTCCAAAGACATACAGATTAGGTTGATTGGTGTCTCCAAATTGCCCATAATGTATGTGCGTGTCTTATGTGTTCTGGGATGGGCTCCAGGCTTCCCCACGACCCTTAACTGGATGAAGTGGTATAGAAGATGACTGACTGAAGGTGAGAAAAAAGTGTACATTTATCTTATTATTAGATAACATTTTCAAGAGACTTTTGATCAATTGTGTCAAAATTGAGCTCATCAACATTTAGAGTTTACTGGATCTGGTGCCTGCAACCTTCTATAAGTTTGTCTTTTATTGTTAGGCAGGGAATGTCCTTCAGATCATTAATATTTCACTTTCAATGGGAAGTTTCCCTACTGAAATAAAGACTACTATCATTAAGCCTCTGTTTAGGAAAAGAAATTGGGATAGTATCTCAGATACTGCTCCAAAATAGATTAAATCTCACCTTGACAACAGAGATTATAAAAATGTTATCAGAAATTAGTTTTCATGAAATGAAAAAGTATCACATGGAGTGCCACAGGGGACAATTTTGGTTCCTCCTCTTTTTAATCTTTATATGTTACTCATGGGGTATATTATTCGTAAGTGTAATATAGCATCTCAGAGTTATGCTGATGATATTCAAATTTACATTGAGCCAAACTCAAATGATCTCACCCCATTGTAATGTTCAGAGGGAACGAAGGCACGGAGGCGAGGGTAAAGTCTAATGTGCGATGGGGTTTTAATACAATGAACAGGGTACTGGTACATACAAACAAGGAACAAGGTAAATCACAGATCTTCATCAAACAGGCCAACAGATCAATAACAAACACAAGGGTTCCTTTACATCTAACAACTGGCAATACACTGATACAAAGGCGGAACTTAAATAGGGACCTAAACGAGACAACACTGGCAACTACTAATAAACATTACGTAACAGTGCTAACCACCACGCCACCGTGCCGCCTGGGTGTGACACCCATTAAATTATATTTTACGGTGCATCACTCAAATAACACTTTGAATGCATTAGAATTTTCTAAAGAGAAAACTGAAGTTATTGATTTTGGTCCAAAAGCACAAAGACACATAAAGACTTTGTTATTGATCACCTAAAGACTTTGACATACAATACAAATTCCTCTGTAAGAAATCTTGAAATTGTGTTGGATTCAAATCTTTGTTTTAATACACAGGTTAACTAAATTGTAAAATCTGCTTTTGATCATCTTAGAAATATTTATAGAACCAGGTACTTAATGTTTAGTAATGATCTAAAAAAATAATTAATGCTTTCATTTTTAGTAGACTAGATTATTGTAATTCCCTATATTTGGGTCTTCCAAACAATGACTTTAAAGCAACTACAGCTTGTTTAAAATGCTGCGGCGAGAATACTCACTAGAACAAGGAAAGTGGAACATTACACCTACCCTTAAGACTTTACACTTGCTTTCAGTCAGTTCAAGAGCAGTATTTAAAATTCTTTTCATTTCTTTTAAATAAATTAATTTTACAGTATATTAGAATTACTGTATTTACCATTGACATTTACTGAACTTTTGAACATTTTTAAGCAAAATGGTTACTGTTAGGAACTGGCTGTATATTTGTGGTAATTTTTTACAGCACCACGTTGAAAATTACCTGTATGTATTCTCAATGGGATTCAATAAGAACCTTTCTTTTAGGGATATGTCTGCAAGTACGGAACATTTTATTGTTGAAAAATCTTCAAAAAGACACTACTTCTCCTAAACACTGAAATTTTAATTTTATAACTATTGTTCCACATATAAATTTTACTTTACAATTGTTTCACATTTTATCTCAAGATACACTGTGTACTGTGGTGGGTTGGCGCCCCGCCCTGGGTGTCCCCTGCCCTGCGCCCTATGTGCTCTGGGATGGGCTCCAG
>JABJVR010006215.1:0-10330 GCA_025773905.1 Chitala chitala | reverse complement strand
GTATTATGACCTGTACAGGTCTGTGATTACAGCTCTGATTTGAGAGGATGTAGCTGTATTATGACCTGTACAGGTCTGTGATTACAGCTCTGATTTGAGAGGATGTAGCTGTATTATGACCTGTACAGGTCTAGAATCAAAGCTCTGGTTTTTGATGTTGAAAGTAGCAATTTCCACTACCAACCCTCACAAAGACTCTTCTCACAATCGACATTATTTACAACATGTCTTCCAAAAAGTATTTGCGGGGAAAATTTACAGTATACCTGTTCCTAGAGTTTCCATTGAATGTAGCTTTGGCTTCAAGTACTCTGTGTCACGGTTCAGTACTGTTGTTTGAATCTCTGACTGACATTTGGAATGTAAAATTCTTCCATAAAAACAGCTTTAATGAATGGCTTTAGAAGCTAAAAGGAGCTGCCTGCTAAATGCTGCTTTGCCTATTCCTTAGTGGGATGTTATGATGTCTTTGTGTTTCTGTGAAAGTACGCTGTGAAATGTCCATGTCGGCTCGATTCTCTCATTTGGACTCCAGACTACCAATTTGCTGGGTCATTTGCCAGCTGCAAAAATATGTGTAGAAGTGCTTAGTTGGAATGCAAGGATATCCCAACTGATTTTTAAAGCACATGCTGTTAATGGCCGAGCAGTCACAGGAGCCACTGTTTAGTATTTCTGTGCACTAGATTTTGTGTTTTGTGGCTTAATATGTGCATGTTTAAAACCTGTAAGATCTCTGTGAGCTGCTTCAGTAAAACCTATATTTCACTTCATCTCATAACACCTAAACCCTCTAACGGAAGATGTAGGACAGAGTCTCTGTCTTGTCATCACTAATACAGAGCCTGAATGGGAATCAAAAGTGAGAACTGCAAAAGCCCTTGACCCTTTCTATCCTGTAAAAGCCCTTGACCCTTTCTATCCTGTAAAAGCCCTGACCCTTCATATCCTGCAAAAGCCCTGACCCTTCATAACCTGTAAAAGCCCTGACCCTTCCTATCCCATGAAAGCCCTAAGGTTTCTTATCCAATGAAAGCCCTGAGTCTTACTCTTCTGTAAAAGCCCTGACCCTTTCTATCCCATGAAAGCCCTGACCCTTCCTATCCCATGAAAGCCCTGACCCTTTCTATCCAATGAAAGCCCTAAGGTTTCTTATCCCATGAAAGCCCTGAGTCTTACTCTTCTGTAAAAGCCCTGACCCTTTCTATCCCATGAAAGCCCTGACCCTTCCTATCCCATGAAAGCCCTGACCCTTTCTATCCCATGAGAGCCCTGACCTTTTCTATCCCATGAAAGCCCGAAGGCTTCTTATCCCATGAAAGCTCTGAGTCTTACTCTCCTGTGAAACCCCTGTCCCTATCTCTCCTGTGAAACCCCTGTCCCTATCTCTCCTGTGAAAGCCCTGTCCCTATCTCTCATGTGAAAGCCCTGAGTCTTCCTATTCTGTGAAAGCCCTTGATCCGTCCTGATTTGTCAGAGCACTTGAAAGCCCTTCACTCTTCATATTTTGTGAAAACCCCTGCCCCCTTTTGTTCTGTGAAATCTCCAATACCATCAGCATTGCATGTCTTTCATAATGCGCGCACCCTGACCTGGACCTGAGCTGCTGAACAAGGTGCAGGGGTCTCATGACTGCCCTGACCTGAGTACAAGCTTTTTCAATGAACTTCACTATTTTTACCTGCTAATACACTTCTGTACATTACTTAGAACAGAGGCGATTCCATTCTAAGTTCTTTTAGTAATGGCTCAAGCCTAACAGAGACTTACATTAGGAAACTTCAGTCTTAACTAATATACGTCCCCAACACCACTGACCATACCTAAAGATGTGCAATTATCCCAGAGTTAAATTTGATGTGTCATCTATTAAACATATTTTTCTTGATGTATGAAGATACCAGAAGTGTCCTTCATTTTGTTGCCACCATTGTTTATTTTCATTGTTTCACCATGAACAATGCTGGGAGCACCATGAGTTTCTGAAGGCTAACAGCACAGTGAAAAGTGAGGCCTCTTTGGTGTGTCTCATCAGGCCTCCTTCCACCTTTGGCTTTATGGACGCTGATTCAGCCTGACACATTCCTGGTTCCAGCAGCCTCCCTGTAGGAGAGCTGGAGCTCTGCAGGACGCAGCCAGAGTGTCTGGACGGTGTTGTGTTTCTAACAGCTACACAAGTAGGTCAGCATGGAGGAAGAGAGGGCCTGGAACTGGAACAGTTCTGCGCTCACCTGCTTATCTCAATGCATGCAAACAGGAGGCGGGGCACTTTGAAACAGCTCCTGGACTGAGGGGGTAACTGTGGAACTGAGGAAGGTTCTGCTGAGGGGCACGCTGTAAGAACTATTACCTGTCTGGCTCCTATGGGACCATTTCTCTTCAAAATTAAAAAACAAAAAAAAAATAAATTAAATTAAAATAAAAAGTGGAAAATAAAAAGTTCCTTTTTCTCCCAGTCTGTGTGCTCTTTAACATTGTGTAGTCAGACCTGCTCTGTTTAACTTCTGCTCAGTGTTTTACTGTTTGTTACTGCTCATACAAGCGTCTTGTTTCTGCTGATTCGTTCTGCAACCTTTGTGCCATGGTGTTGTTTTAACCTTACGATTCACGTCGTGTTGCCTGAGCATTGCAATTTGTATGTGCCAGTTTCTTTTTCAATGAAAACTCTCCCCTTAAATATGTTCAGATTTAGGGAAACTGGTGATGGCCAGTACAGTGTTTTTAACCAAAAATACATCTCTTACTCTAAGACAGTAAATCATTACAGGTGCAGTCTGATTTTCCAGGCAGTAAAGATATTTTAACTTTCATCAAACATTTTTAACATCTCACTACACCCATTACTATTTTTAACAAACATAAGACAGACCAATATTTGCATACCTTTTTGGTCCCAGTATGTTAGTGTTTTTTTTCCCAGTTTTATTCCTTAGGGGTATATTGCCAGCTGAGCTATGGTTCTGAGGTGGGGGGGGGGGGCTTTGTATATCATCATGTCCAGTCTGTGAGTAACAAGCAGGACAAAAATTTTTATGCACTATGAAATTAAGTAAGGATGTGGACAGTCTTACAGTGGTGAAGTGGAGCTATCAGAGGTGTGCAAATGCCAAAAAACTGTCACAACACACAGTCTCTAACTGTGTTTCTCAGGGCCTTCATCATTTCAGTGACGTACGACACGTGTACGTCTGCACAGGCATGTTTTCAAAGCATGCTCAAAGCACAGAAAATTATTTTTCACTCTAACATTCGTGGGTCCTGCTGTAAAATCACTCGCCTTTCAATGTACTACCAGTGTACTTTATATGAAGATTACAGCCACAACAATCCTGGCGCTAGAAAAAGACATTGGTGGAGATAACACAGAATTTCTTTAACAGTGGGTTGCCAGACTTTGTTCAGCACACTGTTGTGCAGCTGAACAATCAACAAAAGAAACTGTCTCCTCTAACAACCACGTTCAATACTGCGGAGCCTCCTGCTGGGGTGTGCAGACAGGTAAAGGTCACACTCATGCTGTGCTTAAAGGCACTGCGTGTGTGTATATGTGTGTTAAGGCACTGCTTGTGTGTGTGTGTGTGTTTGTAAAAACTGTGTATGCGTACATGTGTGTGTGTTTGTTAAGGTACTGTTTGTGTGTGTGTTTAAAACACTGCATCTGTGTGTTTGTAAAGACTGTGTGTGTGCGTACGTGTGTGTGTGTGTGTGTGTCTGTGTGTGTGTGTGTGTGTTTGTGTTTTTTTTATGGGGTGGAGGTAAAATGCCTTGTGCAGACCTTTCGGTACTGTGGGACTCCCACCCACTAAAACACCTCCACCCACTGCTCTGTGTCCTGTTCCCCGCAGGACCACCTTCCAGTGTTACTTCACGGGGGGACTTAGTTCGTGCTGCTTCTACTGTCTCATTCGTCTGTCATGCTCCCAATTCCTCCCAATGTGTCTGTGCCTGTGTGTGTGTGTGTGTGCGTGTGTGTGTGCCCACTAAATCATGTCTGCATAACAGTCCGTGTCCGCTCAGAATGACGTCTCCTGCGATTGAAGTGGATGGAAGCAGCATTTCTATAGTGCTGCTCTGATTACAGCCCTGAACTGGGTACACTGGCCCGACATCCTGTGTTTAATAAGCATGCTGGCAGAGACACTGGAAATGCCAGGGCTGGTACCCTGTATGTTTGGTCTGTGGATGTGTAAACAGTGCCCAGTTCATCTCAAACAAAGCACATTAGCTAAGTTCATAATGTTGCTAATTAAGATTATATCAGATGTCAGAAAAGTACACAAACTCTTTTAGTTACACAGACTCTTTTGGTTTATGTTCTGCGTCTAGTGCTGAAACTTCAAAAAGACCTCGTGTTTACCCATATATTATACTCCCCAACCAGCTCTTTGTTCATCCCTGTTGGACTTGACTGATGTTTTGTCATTTGAAACTCAACAGAAAACGGAAAAGTACAGGCATTGCACACTTCATATTTTATGTAACCCTAAACCTCTGAGATGTTACTCCTTTCTCATAATATCACATCTTTCAGCCAATATAGATACAACACAAAGTAATCCTGTATTCTTGAATATCCTCTGTGAACTGGTAAATAAATGATTCATACATTCCCTTATAACTTCCATCATTGTTTAATGCTGAGAACAGTGGCAGCAATAATGATGATAATTATAGGTTTTTCACAGATGCCTTTTGTAGGTGCTCATGTACTAAAAATGCTGAGGTTATAGCAGTCAGAGATACACTGACACTGACAACAGGCATACCAAAGGCAAATACAAGTGCATTTTCTTGCTAGGGACCAATGCTCTTTTGCTTTGATGGACTCAAACTCTTGGGGGTAAACAGAATATTAGAGCACGTATGTCACCCTCTCCTTACAGCCCAGACAGCTCCCTTTCCCTGAACGTGGCCTTGTGCCTGTAATACGAAGGTCAGTGTCTTTAAGGTTTACACAGTTTTAATAAGCTGCTCTCCACAAATTCACGGCATCTCACACAGCAGCTGCGTGATATGGAGGGTACAAAACTGGGGGAGGACGAAGCAGTTCTCAAAGGTGTAGAAGACCATTCTCAAGCAGTGAGGAAGACAACTGTCAGGGGGTGAGGAAGATCATTCTTGTACATGATTGTATGATGGTTTAAGTAGGGAATTCATACTTTATAGTCTACTATGCAGCTATAAAAAAGCGTAATTAATTTTGACATCTACACAAGGCTCCCAGGATGGGCCTGGAGGTGCACGCTCTGACATCCTGTTACCCACGGGGCAATGTGGCAGGCCTCAGCCAAGCTCATCACATCATTTTTTACATCACTGCTGCCCTAAGATGCCTGACACAGAAATATCAGCAAGTCTGTAAGTGGACTTCACTCAAATTGTAAACAGTACTGTGGGTAGACATGAAATCACAGTGACTCCGTCTTTACCATGATGGGGGGGGGGGGGACAGAAGGCATCAAAGAGGAAGAGGCTAAGCTTCTGTGGTTGGGGAAAAAGCAGAGACTCAGGTCAAATGTCTTGCTGAACACCCCCACCATCCAAAGGCATGCACGCACGCACGCACGCACACACACACACACACACACACACACACACACACACACAGTGTGATTATCCAGGTAAACACAGCTGGAGCTACTAAGGGTAAACCCAGAATGCTTTTAACTGTTTTGTCCTCTCTCTTTCTCTCTCTCTCTCTCTCTCTCTCTCTCTCTCTCTCTCTCTCTCTCTGTGTGTGTGTGTGTGTGTGTGTGTTTATGTGTCACTTTCTCTCTCTCTCTCTCTCTCTCTCTCTCTCTCTGTCACTCTGTGTGTGTGTGTCACTCTCTCTGTGCGTGTGTGTGTGTGTGTCACTGTGTGTGTTTGTGTGTCACTCTCTGTGTGTGTGTCTGTGTATCACTGTGTGTGTGTGTGTGTGTGTCACTCTCTCTCTCTCTCTCTCTCTCTCTCTCTCTCTCACCACAATCCCAATCCCAATCCTGGCCAAGATCCATGCTCCATGTGCATGTCTGGCTTTGCCTTTATACGTATTTATACAGTGTTTGACTATTAGCTCAGTGCTTCAGTTTAGCAGCTCATCCACAAAAACGTCCTCCTGCATCTTTTCCCAGCATTGAAAAAAGAGACAGAAAAAAGATGTTGTGACTGAGAGACATCTGACCATAAGAGTGTGGGGTCCATCCAAACATTGCACAGTACAGGCTTTGAAAACGGTGCTAATGACACCAGGTGGCTCTGTTCCACTGGGTCATTAAAACATCACAACGAAGCCCAGTTTTCTCTTGTGAGAGCAATTCCAAAGAGTTACTTTGCTTGTTCCCATGTGGGAAAAAAAATCTGGAATTAAAAGTACTTAAAGAAGGCTTGCATGGTACATGTACTCAATAAACTCAGACAATAATCCAAGGTATAAAACCACGTAAACTATAAGGTGTAAACCTATGGAGACAAACTGGTATGTTAAGTGTTTGTTAAAATGCAGCATGACTATATACTTTGCACTGTAGTGTTCAGCTTAAACCCCGTCACAATCTGTAAGTATGTTCAGGGTGTTGTAATCGCCAATGAAGCTCACAATTACAGTCTTTATTAATTTAATTTCCATTCGATGATTCCTTGGTTGACAGAAAGGTACATTTTGCTGAAGTTAAAATTAGCAGCGAAAATAATTCAGTAACTAAAACTCTATATTTTAGACACATTTGTTAGACTTTCCATGTGGAAAAACTCGAGCAAGTTGAACACGAGAAGATCAATGTGTTTTTTGATCTTCTGGTGTGTGAAGCATCACGCATTAGTACTTAGAGCGGGGGCGTGGTTCAGTCTGTGACGTAATAATACGACTTTGCTGCCACATGATTTCCAGCCTGTCAAACCCAAAGTGCCGAGACTACCGATTATTAAAGATGAGGTGAAGTTGACATATAGAAGCATTAAGACCACTGCTACTGTCACTGTTATTTCAGCTCCTCCCATCAGAATTCGCCACAACGCATCATCCTCTCCGTCTTATTCTGTCACGTACAAGCATGTAGACTCCGTGTACGTTATTAGTACTGGCTGACTGAATCATGACTAAATCTTGTACGTGAACCTCCTGGAATATACTTCCAAAATCATTTGCTGTAAATTTATAACATTTTTATATTTAAAGGCATTTGCTCATATCTTTCACGAGGGGGAGCCATTTCACCAAACCCACCGGCTTCGCGTACAGTTTTGGAAACGCATCTGCTGTGCCAGTGTGAACCAATCCGAAACAAACTGTACTTCATCACCTATACAGTTTAACAGGTCATTAAAAAGCGCACGGCAATGGCATTAAAACAGTCTAGTAGTAATTTGTTAAAATTGCACTAAAAACACATGTGCATGTGATTTGTAGACCATCTCTAACATGAGATACAAACAGGACCTGATTTTCATTTTTGCTTGGCAATGTGCGGGAGCGATTTGTTTTTCATCTTTGTCGATCGCCGTCGTTTTTACTTCCCGGGAGTTTATTATGTAAAAGCCCTTTATTTGTGAGAACACAGCTCTTTTGTGTAGAGGTCCATTTTTTTGGCCTAGTGACCTGCTTTGCTTCGTGTCCCCTTCATCAGCTGGTTTGGGTCTAATATTTTCATCGGTTCCAGGCACTGGGACTCCTATCCTGAGCAGACAATTCAGCGTGGAACACTGCGCTGTCACGTGACTGGCTGACAGAGAGGTAAAAGACCGATGGGTTTAGCTGGATTAATGTTAGAAAACATCTAGTATAGTTAGATACTATTATGCAGGGTAAGTTAAGGACTGCAGTGGAAATAGAAACTACATGTGGTCATCATGTTGATAGTATAGTGTAAAACTTACACTCATTAGAACACCTCGTGGGTGGGTGTGTGTGTGTGTGTGTGTGTGTGTGTGTGTGTGTGTGTGTGTGTGTGTGTCTGAGTGAGTGTGGGTGTTTTATGTACGTGTACAGGTTTCAAGATTGGATTGTACCGGCAGTTAGAGATCAGTGTGTGTGTGCACTGATGACACCAAAGGAGGCCCTGAGTCTTCTGTAAGAGGGCCTTCGTCATTGTCTCCTGTACGCACACTTCCCCATGGCAATTCCATGGCCATTCAACAACACACTGGAACTGCATCGTTTGCGTGGACTCTGCAGTGATGTACAAAATGGACCAGTTAATTCTTCTCCTCTGATGTCTGTGTCCATCTGGTTCCACAATCACGTTTGAATTGCCAGCATTCAAAATCATGAACCTTAAATTTGCATTAATGGTTCACGCAGAAGCTGTTAGAGGTAGCAAATTTTCTGTGTTCACTCTGTATTCCTAATGCTTGTTTACTTGATTTTTTATTTTTTTATTTTCCTTCATATAACCTTCTAGAATTTGGGAGGTGGTGTGTTCTAGACCCAACACTGCACCCCTCTACGGCCACGCCCTCTCTAGGAAGAGTCCAGGCAACACAAGGTGCTCGCTTTGTCCCACAGGGCCCGGTCACCCTGCAGACCACTGGAGCCTTCATGTCCCGGTGTTCTCATGAACAACCTGCCGGTCCCTCCCCCTCCCCCACCTGTGGTCCTGCCCGCCCTCCTGTACGGCTCTGCCACCTCACAGCACCGTGTCCGGCTTCCTTACAGAGCCCCATTGTGTGTCCGGGACGGAGAGCTCGCAGTCAGAGGACTCACTGTGCATAGGCCACTGAGATCAGCTTAGGATGCCACAGGCAGAAGGGGGGAGGCAGGAATTTATTTTCACCTCCACCCCCCCCACAGTCCACTCATGGAGCCCAACCAACAGTGAGAGACCTTCCCTCCTTTCATCCAGCATTTTCACTCAGACAGCCTTGCTTTTTTCACAATGAACTAAATAAAGGTTTGGAATTTTAAGATAATTGTGGCCATTGGAAGCTCCTTTTATCCAATTGCTGTGAGACAAATTAAATGAAATAGAGACAACATCAAGAAATTGGACAGCATGCAGACAGCATGTCTAGCCTCATCTATGTGTCTTCATTCACCGTATGAGAAGGCAAATACTATGTGAATGTGGTGGGCAAATTTTAAAGGTCATCTTTAGTACAATAGCAAGACTATGTAGCCTTTTGTTCAAGACATTCTTTCACTGGTATACATTTAGAACCTAAAACTAAATACACAGTAAGGCCAGTAGCGGCTGTTGCTTTTAATTACAGCAAAGTTTCCTTCTTTAGGGTTTGACAGTAAGAACCCTGAGCACTCCGGCCATCCTGCAGGTTGTCACACCTCACATTGGAAACTGGACCCCTTTCGTTTTGCTTTAATGTCTCTGAATGCTGAGTCTCTCAGACATTTGGAATAGCTGGACCGTCCGGATGAGAGCGTCTTGAATTAGCTCAGCATCTCATAGTTTGCAGCATCTGCTTGTTTCGTTTGACGTTGTGGCCTTTTGGTGTGGTGTTGGTGTTCAGCGCCACCTCAGGACGAACTTATGAAGGGCCTCTGATTTGTTATGTTTTCAGGTGAGAGCTTATGGACATCATGACAGCACACGTGGTAAGAGCCACGCACAGTGACATACACACGCATGGTGAGACACACACAGGCTGGCCCTTCAGCAGCGAGCTCAGCATTAAATAAGGTTTTGTGGTGCTGAGTGTTTGAATGTGTGAAAACCCACATGTGGAACTGTGAGCTACAGCCTTAGTGGAGATGTTCTCCTTTGCACCTCTTTAAATGTGCGCTATTTAAGATGTCCCCTATGTAAAATGAACAGTTTTCGATGTGGTTTCTTTGAAAATGTACCTCAATGAAGCAATTTCCTGTATTAATTCAGAGGAGATCTGTAAAGTGAACATTGTAATGTGCACTACTTGATGTTTTTTACTGACAGTGAGAAATGCTGAAGGAGTTTTTCATTCCAAAAAGCCAGCCTTGCTACACTGGATTCGACATGGATCTGTAACTCTTCTCTTAGAATGTCACACCCTCTTCCTACAAGAAAGGAGAACAGTAGGCTGAGCAGTGGTTTACAAATCAGACGTACGGCTGTGAGGTCACAGGTTCAAACGACGGGGGAGGGAGACTGCTGTCAGCCTGCTGATGATGCTGCGTTGGAACCTTTACAACATTACACACCTTTTGCTTTTAACTCTCAGAAATCAGTTTGTGTTTCCTGACTCTGGCCTGATGATTTAGTCACAGAGCCCCTGGTCTGTGGAATAGTCTGCCTGGATACGTACGGGACGCCGAATCTGTCTCAGTCTTTAAATCCTGACTGAATACCTACTTTTTTGATTTAGCCTTCCCACAACAGTCTCTGTAGCTCACAGTAATTACTGCTGCTGGCGCATGCTGTAC
>JABJVR010006214.1:32166-89217 GCA_025773905.1 Chitala chitala | reverse complement strand
TTTGATGTGCCTTTGGGTTACCTTATTGTATTAAAAACCCCTTTTGCACATTAGACTCGCCCATCTCCTGTGCCTAAATTCTGCAAACGTGACAAACACCTTTGGGATGTTTTGTTGTTGTTGTTGTAGTAGTAAAATCGTACACACGTGGACACATAATGTGTGTGCTTTATATATAATTACTATTTACAATTTACAAAAAAAGCATTTGTGTTTCTAAAAAAACTATAATAACTATAATACAGTATATACATGTGGGTGTTTATCATTTTTTATCATTGTATTGCAAACAGCCAGATAACTCAAGCGCAGAATTTATTTCCATGTTATCATCAAAAAAAGCAACATCTCAAAGGAAAAAGTAAAAGACAGTGGTAGTAGTTTACCCCACTGTAATGATATCACAAAATACTAATTTTATTTGTGTTACACAGTACCTTTTACGTAGTTTTTTATGTTCTGTTTTGTGGTTTTCTTTAAATTGTGTAATTTAAAAAAAAAAAGATGTCAGACAGATTTTTCAAATACTTTATTACTCTATTTACTAAATACACAGCATTTTATACCTGTCTTAAAGAGCAGTCCGGATAAAACTGATAATATGAATCACAATCATAGCTTAATATAGACAAAAGAAAATATTTATTATTTATACATCTGTACATTTGTACCACATTAACACTTTCCAATACAAACAATGAAAATTTAAATTAGCTCTTTAAAATTCATTTTTATATGGTAATTCTGAGACAAAAATCTAGGTAGTATGTAAATATAAATGTAATAGTTTTCTGTGCTTTTTTTCAACACTTGTATTACATGTGCTACATAAATAAACGAACATTGACATTCTGTCAACTCTGAACTCAGTTTATTCAATAATGACATTCAGAACGAATCTTAAATATTTCAGATGCAATGCCAGATTACGTTTAAGATGTCAGTTATTCGGGTACAGATAAGTCCCATTTCCTGACTTACGTTTCCTCAATAAGAAAAGATAGACGCGTCCTATGTTCTCAAGAACTTGTGATTTATTTAATCACAATAAACAAAATACGATTTCAAAATATGCACCGTTGTAAAACTGCTCTTGAGGCGGACATAGGGGGCTTTTCCAATAGTGTAATAACAATATCCTTAAAGAACAAACTCTTGCTTATGAAAAGTCTATTCACCGTTTATAGTCTAAGTGTCCGTGACCTTTTATTTTCCCTATTAATTGAAAAAACTGCTGTATCGGCATGTATTGAATCAAACCCTTCAGACCCTGTGTCACTGCACGATAAACACATACTTTGGCATAAAAGCCTTATTTCGTTATTATTTTTGACGCCAAAAGGATAAGAAAATTGCAATTGTTCCGGAACCGAAGGGGTTACTTTACCAATAAGGTCAATATAACGGTTGTGTTGGTACGCCAAGAAATCAGAAGAATATTTTTAAACATCCAGCAGTTTTATGTGGAGTCGGGCAAACTCTTCAAGCTCATGTATAGTGAGCTTACAACCGTTCCTTCCTCGTGCAGGGAGTCCTTACCATCTGTCTGTTCCCTGCAGAACACCGCCATTAGCTTCTTGGGCACCTGTCTGCTGAAGACCATGTAGATGCACGGGTTGGCGCAACTATTCAGACTGGCCAACAGCATCAAGATGGTGAAGGATGCAGCTTAAATTGTAATGAAAACAAATTATTTCTATAAGGCAACGCATCTTAACATACCTAACGTTATTTTTAAATAGTTACTGTAAAGTGAAATGATCAATAATAACAATATTAGAATGTTCTTACATTCTGTGGGCGCGTTATGGTCCCAAACAGACCACAGCTGCACGGTGAAGAACGGAGCCCAGCAGATAATATACGAGAGTACGATCACCACTGTCATCTTCACCGTCTTTATTCTTGCTTTTGACACTCCAGTCACGCTGCTGGCTCTGGAGGGCAGCGGATGGGAGACAGAGGCTGCTCTTTCATGGTGTGTTTTAATGTATAAATTCATTTGGACAACCCGGCAGATCCGTATTTGACAAACTAAGACAGTTAAAATTGGCAAGACAAAAATCACCAGAGTTGTCCAAGTCACGTACGTCTTCAGCCCCCATGGTTCTATGAAGTTCGCCCAGCAGTCGAAGACCCCGGGAGACACCTGAACGCGAGAGAAAATGAAGATTTGCGGGACACTTCCGATGAGAGATACAACCCACGCGATGCACACGGGGATGTTCCAGCGCGCCCGCTTTCTTTGGAAAGTAACCATCGGGTTGCATATTGCCTGAAAGCGGTCTATAGTCATCGCTACAATCATGTAGGTCGACGCGAACATTCCGACCACTTGCAAGTACTTCACCAGTCGGCACATCATATCTGTACCAATGAATCTGTCAGTTATGTCCCACATTAATTGTGGACAAACTTGGAAAAACGCCACAACAAGGTCTGCCAGACAAAGGTGAAAGACGAATACTCGCATTCTTGACACTTGTTTCCGTCGTCTCCAAAGTACCAGCAGGAGCCCAGTGTTTAGGACTGCAGAGCACCCAAAGATGATGCTCAAAAGCGCGATTTCAATTTTTGCCAGATTTTCGTCTCGCGGCTTGTCTTCGGTCTCCTGCATCTCGAAGGTGAAATTATTTATTGTAAAGTTTAATTTCATGTTTTTCCTTTTTTCTGATCGTAGGACGACAACGTTAAACTTTATGACATTTGTTCAACAGAAAAAAAAAATACCAAAGCTGGAAAATCAAATATGAACATAGATAGATGTCTGCACAAAAGTTTATATTATATTCGGTTGATACACGCATCTTATTTCTAGACGTTACAATTGATCCTTCCAAAATATTATGACATAGGTCCAATCGATATACGACGTAAATAGTGAACTTTATTTGTTCGAATTGCGTTACAGAAAACGGGGCAATTTTTGTAAATATTAACTATTTTAGTTTGATAATTAACAAGGGCACAAGTGTGTCTTTAAATAATGTAACACTAATACGTAATTTTTACTGTATAACGGAATAATCTTACTGAAGTCAGCCGAATGCGCCAAAAGCGACCGCAGTTCATTAGAGCGCAGACGGACTGGTGCCTTATATGCAGGGAAGTGGAGCAGGGAGGAGCTATCCTTCAGCACCAGGCTCTCACAGACGCTGCCTCTGCGCGTGATGAAGTTAATTCAAAAATTTGAGCAACAACGTGAAATAGATTTATTTTAATCAAAAGACACTGTAGCCAAAACTGCCCCCTCCCAATTTTCAATACGCAAATAACCCATGCGCCTACTGCTGGCTTTACAAAGCAATCTTTGCATCAAGAAAATTATCTAGTTTGCAAATACAGTGACTGTAATATGATTGTATTTCTCAGACAAAATATGTCGAGCTGTGTTCATTTTATGTGTAGCAAAAAGGGGTAACCCAGAAATATAGTTAACTCATTCAAGGAAATTATAATTTTTAAATTGGCATATAATAGGAAGAATCATCATATGGCTTTTCTATTTTATTATGGTCATTTAGGGAAATAGATAGGTAACCTAAAGGTTCTAGTTCAGGTCCTCAGCAGGAAGATTATTATTGATGGTAATAACTGCGTTATTTTTGACAAAGGTATCTAACTTGGATTCCTCAGGTTGTTATTGTAGTTAATAATGAACCTATGTAATGTGTTTCTGTGGAAGTCCTGGCTAAACATTATTATTATTATTATTATTATTATTATTTATGACCCCATTAATGAAGTTGCAGAGTATCACACCCCCCTCGTTAGTGCCTGCCAGCCATTAGTGATCAGGAAATGGAGCATAAAGAACCACAGTAAACACCATATTACATGGTTATGTTTACTGAGCATTCTTTTTCCCTGGTGTCTAAAGTCCTCAACCCCATTTGTGTTAACCTGAACCTAGTTGCCTTGCTCAACCCTTTTGTCATTTTCAGCCCCTGTCCTCATCACAGACAAACTCCTCGTTTACATCACCTCGTTTATGTACTCTACAATCTCTACACTTTGTTTCATCCGTAATATATGTGCAGCCTGGTGGCTCAATGGGTAGAGCATCAGGCTGTGATGCAGAAGTTCTCCTGGGCTGTGGTTCCCAGCCCAGCCAGCTGTGTCTCCCTGGGCACCATGTATGGCTGCTCATTGGGTTAAATGCGGAGGACAAATTCCTTGTATGTGACAAACATACTTGGACATAAACATGATTCCCTAATAATGTTCACACTTACTGCATTTTATACCAAGAAGTACAGCAGACTCAACTGCACTTATTATTGGTGTCATTTCTGTTCAGAACTGCCCTTCATTTACATTTAGCAGGTGCTTTTATCCAAAGCAACTTACATTTCGCATACGGGTTACATTGACCTAGCACAGGGTGTCTTGCTCAAGGACACACCTGGTGGCTGGGATTCAAACCAGGAAACTTCTGCATCCCAGCCTGATATTCTATCCATCGAGCCACCTGGCCACCTCTAAAAGAGTCCTGTGGTATTTTATAGAGTTGAACTGGATACAGACCTTTCACATACAGAGCTAAAATTTACTAAAAATATGTTTTATTAGTTTTCTAATACTTTTATAATCAGTTATAAAAGTAATGTTTAAGGCAACACATCTGACACATAATGAACTTTCACATGGAGCCTTCCTTTGAATACAGATTTTGTGGTTTCTTCTGTCTATTTGCTCTGCGTGAGTGAAGAAATGACCCTTTGAGATTAGTCAGTCTCAGGACTGACACTAATTAGCAAGACAACGTATGCGTGACTACACACTACGGTGGTTCTTATCAAATTATAATAATATTTGGACAAAGACCAGAAGCATAATATACTGTTTCCAGGTAAGGGTTTTAAATGTGAAATTCACCACAGAACTGCCTGCATTAATTCAGCACGCAGGTGCTTTCTCTCGATTGCTGTAAATTTTTGTACAATACTAATATATATGGCTTGGTCATGTTAACTGAATGAAAGTATGTAAATTGTGCTATAATTTCTTCATATATATCTCATATAGATGTGAGATATATACATTCGTTCATCATTCATTTATTCACCATACCGCCTGTCTAAATTCAGGGTCATGGTGGCAGCAGGACAAGAAGAGATGTCCAGGCATCCCTGACCCTAGCCAATTTTGTCCAGCACCTCCTGGAGGACCCCTGCCATTCTCAGGCCAGCCAAAAGATATAATCCGTCCAGCATGTCCTTGGTTGACCATGAGGCCCCCCCCCCCCCAGATGACTGTGCCTGGTAGACCTCCAGTGGAAGTTGCCCGGGGGGCATCCTTATCAAGTGCCCAAACCACCTCAACTGGCTCCTCTCAATATAGAGGAGCAAAAGCTGTACTATGAGCTGACACCCTTGGTATTTCCTCACACTCACACGGCCGGGTTCTGTGAACAACTCAGCCACCAGGCACTTGCCGGTGAACTCTGCAGATGGTCAGATGTGTAGTTTTCTACCTACTGTATTCCCCTGCATTACTGAAATTTTGCATCCCATTGGATATCTTTAAGAGGAGAATATATATAGCCAGTTGCACTGTTGAAATTAATACTTTTCATTTTAACATCAGTCTGAGCTTGTTTCAGTCTTGTGGTATAGTTAAAATGTCAACAGTGTCCTTCAGCTTACAATATCTGAACCCGCAGTCATGTACCTAATATTTTTGGTTTGAATTTGTAAACAAAGTAATTCGTCAGGTGGCGCTGTAGCAGTATCAGACAGGTCTGATAATAGAGTGATTAGCGTGTCACTTAACTTCCACTTCTGCATTCTATGGTCTTCCGTGTTTTATTAGGAAAAAAAATACATTGAATGTTATCTTTCCTGTTTCTTTTTTTTTTTTATCTCACAAGATACGTGACCAATTTTTGAAATGAAATTCATAAAAATTGGTCACGTATCTTGTGAGTTTAAGACACTTCGAACTAATTTATTTACTCAGATCTTTGTCCTCTACTGCAATTTCTTTTAATACAGACCTGATGCATTCTGCAGAATTTTGCTATAATGGCTAT
This sequence comes from Chitala chitala, assembly GCA_025773905.1. Taxonomy (NCBI): domain Eukaryota; kingdom Metazoa; phylum Chordata; class Actinopteri; order Osteoglossiformes; family Notopteridae; genus Chitala; species Chitala chitala. Next base: position 83,183 of record JABJVR010006214.1, on the reverse strand, counting down.
GAGTCAGTGTAATCATTTAAAACTTTTTCTGTAATTCCCTGTTACAACAGCAGACCTAAACTAAGCACGTGTCACGTGGGCACTTCAGCATTCATCCAATTACCATCAAGTGGGGCTGTGAGACGTTAGTGTGGGCATCTCTTATTCTGTTTTGTATTTTAATTTGTTCTAGATTTTGAAAGCAAGAAAACTACAGTAACTAACAGTGTTCACGGGGTAAGTTTAACGTAAGTAGTACAATCCTTTAACCAAGATATAAACGTCGTAGCTACTTGCATACGTTTGCTTGTGTATTGTTTGGTTAAGTAGCTAGAAATCAACTTTATTTTATATCAGATCAAATGAATTCAAATAGGACTACATTTCTTATGTAATTCCAGTAATAAGCATTGACTAAACGGTTAATGCTGTTTCAGCTAGTTGCAGAAGCCTGTTATCTGTGCTTGCATTGCTGTCAACCAAGACTACCTGAAGTACGCGTGTTTGTCTTAATTTGGTTAGATTTGTCTTAAATTGTTAAAAACGGGTGCTGTTCATCTGAGACGCATAGAGTTGTAAAATAGATCAGTACAGGGTAAATTGTGCGTCTTTCAAAGCTATAAAAAGTCGTCGTTGACGGGACTGCTTAGACGTGCTTTACGTCAACAGCCACCCGGGATATTGATAACAATAAAATAGTACGTTTTTCGTGTTCGCTTCAGCATTTTGTTTTTTTTTTTTTAAATTAAAACAGCATTTTATTTTTGTTGGTCCAAAATCAGATAACAGTTGGGCGAATTAGGGCCACAGTCAAAATGATGTTTATACATTCATATTATTATAATATGCGTATATATTTGTTTTATTTCTTTTCTCTTCAGTTTCTGTAAAATGGAGAGGGGGTGTAAGGACTTTTCAGACAAGCAGGCCTGTTGGAAAAAATATTGCAATGAGGACAACGAATTGTCAGTATCTCTAAATGTACCTACCGGATCTGTGGGACAGGACGAACTTGTGGAGATCTGTTTAGATGCATCAAACTGTAAGGAAGTTGATACACAGCGAGATGGACAAGAAAAAGATGGCACAATGAAACAGTGGGCAAGAAGTTTAAATCAGCCAAGAAAGCTGTTCAACACAGGCGGCAGTCAGGCTGCCTGTCCTGTTAAGGTTTGTTTCCGCTCTCGTGTTTTTAAAGCATTTATATATTAGAAACTAGGCTTATAGAGGATAAGTGGTGTATAATTTGGTTGCCTAACCTGTCCAAGGTTTTGTGATGTTTGAATTAAAATCCTCCTTTTAAGACCCTATAATTTAGTCCACCACAGATAGGCTGTTCATCCAACAAATATTGCAGATAACATAAAACTGTCAGTGACACTGTTCTGCTGTAAACATTAACAAATATAATTTGAAGATTTGTAGAAACCATGTTAGAATGTTGAAAAGGTTTTTTTTTTAATCTAATGTCAGAATTTTCAATAAAATCTAAATTACATAACCTGGAACACTACTGGCAGTTTTACTTTTCCAGAAATAATATTTTAAACTTTTTAATTCAAAAATCTGAATTTTATCCATCTTCAGTTTTTTCCCCTCTAATGTCAGGAAGTTACTGATGACTTTAGTAAAATTCTGTTTTAGGCACAAAATTCTGAGACAACAGGAACCTTGAAAGCACCTTTAAAATGTCAAACTAAAGCTTTGAAGACTTCATCTTGTGGATGGAAGCACAAGAACAGAGCTCCTGAAGGAGGTTTACAGACCATATACCTGAAGGCTCTCATTGACACCTTTGGTGTCGGTATGAAAAAGAGGCAAGAGAGAACTGGGGAGAACAAGAGCTCAGCAAGCCAGTCCCTCAACAGAAAGGCATCTGTAGGTCAGAGCGATAGTATGTGTGACCCAAATCCTGAAGACACTGTGAGTTTCTCTTTCATTCACAAATAAATCTGAGTGTCATGCAGAAAAGGTTGTAACTGGACTACATGTTATGTTGGTGAAAGCTTGAGAAATATCGCTGTCAGTTTTGGGATGGATTGGGCTAAGATCTTTGCATGAATCAATGTTTGCGTGCTCTCAGTGGTAGTTCCTCTCTTCTGTTTGAATTAAATGTTTTTTTTGTTACTAGTTTGTATTCACAGGTGTTGTCAGTGATTGTCATTCCTGTGATAACATGTACTTTCTTTCCTTCTTTGGCTTTATTGTTTCAGTTCCAGAAGTTTCCGTTTAATCTCATGTCAGCACTAACATAGCTCGCGTGTTTATTTTCTCAGAGGGGAGCAGTGGAGGAACCTGAATGGTCAGATGTGGATAATCCAGTGGAGTTGAAGACCTTTTTACAGGAGGAGAGACTTCTCACATTGTCTCCAACAGAGATGGTCAGCTTTGCACAAGCATCTAGTACTCTGCCAACTGCATCAGAAAAAGCAACTCGGTGTTTGTGGAAGTCTTTTTCAAATCGGTGTCAAAGTGCGCTCCAGTCATCTTCCGAAGTCTTCCCAAGCCATCAGGAACAAGCAACTCAATCATCTGGTCAACCATCTCCAGACCAACATAACAAACCAGTCCAGTTATTTTATGAACTGTCTCCAAACCAGCCGAGCAGGACAGTTCGATCATCTTGTGAATCTTCTCCAAATCAAAGTAGAAGTACACTAAATTCAGACCTGTGGAACAGTGTAGTCTACTCAACACTGGAACTGGAATCACGTTCGAACGAGCCTGTCAGTACGTTCCAGTTGTGCAGTGAGTCCTCTCCACGCCAGTGGACTGGAGATAAGGGGTGTCCTACTAATAGTCTGTGCACCTGGTTTGATCCTTATGTGATTACAGAGCAGAAAAGTTGGAGTTCTTTAGCCAGCCCTGGGGTTTCCTCATACATTCCATACTCATATTTTAAGTCTTCCATAAATCATAACACCAAAAGACATTCAGATTCTAGCATGATGCACTCCCAGCATTTATCTGATCCTCAGAATAACATCACCAAAATAACATCTACAGGGGCAGATCTTGTGAGGGCCTCTGATGTTGGCAGGTCAGCAGCTGGGCAGTTGGGTTTCATCGACACCCACTGCCACCTGGACATGCTGTACAACAAAGTGGATTTCCAAGGGACGTTCGCTGACTTCTGCAGCCTTTACCAAAGCTCTTTCACACCTGAGTTTCAGGGCTGCATCACTGACTTCTGTAACCCCCGCCTCATGGTGAAGGAAAGACTGTGGGAGAATCTGCTTAGGGAGGAGCAGGTCTGGGGGGCTTTCGGCTGCCATCCGCATTTTGCTGGGGAGTACAACAATATCCGTGAGCGCAGTATCCTGGATGCGATGCGCCACCCGAAAGCAGTCGCCTTTGGGGAAATTGGATTGGATTATTCAAGCAAGTGCTCCACGACCATAGCACAACAGAAGCTGGTATAGAACAGTACCTTATGGTTTTGTTTTTTTTTTTTTTTTACATTTTAGAATGTTACCTGCACTTCCTTGCATGCTTAGCTAGTGGTTTTATTGTATAGTAATCAGTTTTGGTGTTTAGATATCTGCAATAGTGCTACTGAATCCAGTAGCCCACCTTCTTCTTCTCACTCCAGGGCATGAACAGTCCTCACAATTTGGTAACCAACAATGGCTTTGAATTTTCTATTTTTGTTCATCGTTGACGTACTTTCGCTCATTTTGAAAACCTTCTGTTGATTAGTCTCTTAACGTATTGTGTTGGATGTGCAGCATTGACTGAAGCACCCTTTTTATTGTGGTTAGCCAATTGGAGGATTGTTTCCAACTGTTTTAATATTTTTTTGTTTGTTACTTTGAGTATGTGAAGTCAATTTTCCAAACTTTTAAATACAAAAGCTTTTTATTTGTGTGATTCTCTATTGTTAGGTAATACTTGAACGAAGAGTGAGTATTGTCTCCTGTTTGCTGGAGTTGCCTTTGTACATGAATTAGGCATGCTTTCCCTGTCCTATACGAACTGCAGGTGTTAGAGCGCCAGCTTCGCCTAGCCGTAAACATGAGGAAACCTTTGGTGATCCACTGCAGGGATGCCGATGAAGACCTGCTAGAGATAATGAAGAAGCTAGTGCCTCGAGACTACAAAATACACAGGTTGAAGGAGAAAAAAAAAAAAAAAAAGTTTGAAATGTGAATGTAGGTTTGAGGTAGTACCAGTGTTGAAAACCAAATGTGTTAATGTGAGATTATTCCAAATGTGAGTGCATGGCTTCAGTATAAATTTATAAAATGCATTGGCTCCTTTTTAAAATTTGAGTCAAAAAGAAAATGGTTTGAGTGTGATTCTTTTTTTTTCTTCTTTTCAGTCTTTTACTTGTGGGATAATGTTTGAGTTGATGATTGTAGCACTGTTATTGAGATGCAGTTGAACATGTCTTTTTGAACGTTACCATTGCTTGGTCAGCCTGTCATAATTACAGATGCTGATCAGCCATCCTGTTCTTCAGGCACTGTTTCACCAACAGTTACGATGTCATCGAGCCGTTCCTGCACGAGTTTCCCAACATGATGGTGGGCTTCACAGCGCTGCTTACCTACCCCCATGCCGTGGAGGTCAAGGATGCTGTCAGGAGAATCCCACTCGACAGGATTTTGGTGGAGACGGATGCGCCCTATTTTCTCCCACAGCAGGTGGGCTGTTGTCTTCAGATAATAAAGGATTGGGACTGTAGGTGGTTGGGGATACTTTTTATATGGCTGGTATGAAGCAGTATGCTGTCACACATTTTAAATGATAGTGTTGCAAGATTTCACTGCATTATACCACTACTCATTCATGATTCGCAGTATCCTGCACCATTCTGGGCAGGTAAAGATGTACATGCATCTGTTAGTGATCTTTGTTTCTTCAGGTTTCTAAGGACATGTCCAGGTTCTCTCACCCAGGAATGGCCATCCACACTTTGCATGAGTTGTGCCTCCTGAAGGGGGAGCTCTTCTCCACCATTCTCTCCACCCTCAAGCGCAATACTGTTAAGCTATATGAGCTGTAGCTGTGGCCGTGTAAGATGAGCTCTGCCATACCGGATATGGGTACACTGGGTGGACGGTGTGGCTTTAACAGACTGCACAGATGTGTGGATGGTGTATCTACATCTGTTTCACATTCAGGAAAAGATTGTTATACCAGCTTCCCATAATAATCAGTTTGGCGATTCACATGAATTCGCATTCAAAAAATTATTTGTTTAGGCTGGTTAATATTGTCAATTAAAACTTATAGCTGTAATTTTGTTTTGTAATTATAACTAGTTACATAATTCTGTTAAGAACAAACATTCACACAGAGGCATAGCTGTGTTTTTCTGTTGGTTTTCTTTAAGGATTACTTTGAGTCTATTTCTTCTGTCTTTCCAAATATTGCCCAACACAGAATTCAGAAAACATTGTGTAATACTGTGTAATTGTGAAATGAGGTTTTTGTCCAGTTTGTATTTTATAATTTAGTGTTTGTGCTTTATACATTAAAACGTGTTTATCCTGTATGGTCTTGTTCATTTTGATTGATCTTACCGCTCTTCCAGCATTGTGAGATGGTATCAGTGAGTCACAGCTGTATGGCTATAACATTAATAATGATCTAAACACTACATGTGCACTCTCAAGACTGTCCATTTCTGACTCACATCACATGCATGCAGACAGGCACTGATTGTGTGTGAAATGAGTGTGCAAAGGATGCTGTTTATTGAACACATTTGTGCATTTTGATAATAAAGGGAGTTGGTTTAGGCAGAAGAGATTTTATATCCAGTGCTTGGATAAGGACAATTTGTAGTTTTCATATTAGCTGTTCTATAACCGGTGTGGGTTTTTTTTCCCCTTGATATTTATACAGTTAAAAATAACAATGTTCCATTTAATTTTTTATTGCTTTAAATCTATATGAAGTGCATTACAACACTAATAATGTTCGAAGCGATGGAGTCGTATGGTGTAGCTCGTTTACTCTGTAACAGATCAGAAGATGTGAGATTAGTTTGGAAAAACAGGAGGGAACATGCAGGGCTGCTTTTAGGTTAAAGATAGGGCTTCAACAAGGAGCCCTATCCTAGCTTAAGGACTGTAACAAACTAATGTTTCACTGTACAAAATGTTCCAGCAAGTTTACTGTGCAATGGACATAATGAGCACGTGCATGGCTGACACAGGAAAACCTTAGGAGCATCCCTTTTACCTTCCCACTACCCTTTTCATGTTTATATGCACTCATTGGAGTGGAGTGTTTCTTACCTGCTGGAGGGGCATCTGTTAGAATATCCTGCACAATTCTTTGCAGCACGTTTCCGTATTCTTGGAACTCTTCCTCAGTCATGCTGATCCCGATCTCGAAAGGTGCATTGAACTGAAGTCCACAAAATTCAGTTGTTTTGTTTGCTGGTTGGCTTAAGGCATGTCAAGTTGGCATTCAAAATTGTGCATACATAATGTTTTGTGTTATTAAGGGTTTTAAAGACATGGATTTTGACATTTTGTTGCTTATGTATGGGTCTGTTGGGGGGGAACGAGAGAATGACTTTAAATGATGTACCATGATGTGTTTGCCTGCTCCATCCAGGTTCTCGGGAGGAGAAGGAAGCTGTTCAGAGGAGAAGCGCCGACTCACACGGGAGAGCTTTCTCTCGTTCTTACCCTGTGGATCCAGAGCCAGACCTGTCAGATGTTCTCGCATCTTCTCACTATCGTGGACCTACCTTAAGTCATATTTTCAGTGCGGAGGCTTGTTCGGCAAAGCTGTACATGTATACAACTGCTTCTTTTTAAGGTCACGTTAAGTTCATATAACAAGCAAAAGTAATTATAAAATGACTGACATTATAGCACATTAGCATGAGATGGTAGGATTGCTTTAGTAGGGTACACCCAGAAGCAGCGGTACTTGAGGGTTTGGGCTGTGGGAGATGGGGTGGGGTGGGGGGGGTTTAGCTGTATGGTTATTGGTGTTGTATTCTCTGCTGTAGGTTGTTGTTTTGTGAATGTACCTGTGGTTTCTGTGAAGGACTGAGAAAGCTGGATCCAGCCTGCACAGTTTCCATCCAGAATGCCAGCACACACATGAACGTGAGCCCCCATGCTGCTCTTCTTCCTGGCTGCATGTCTTACGCTTGACGTTTCCTTTTGCGTTCACCATAAACACAGTGCAGAACTTCCAATGAAACCATCAATTAAAACGATTTGGAAAAATGCAGTCGCCTGTAAACGGGTTTGGAATCACGGTCCTGGAGGACCGCAATGGACGCAGGTTTTTGTTTCATCCAATTCATTCAATTTCATTTGACCACTATCTTAATTAAATATCAACTACATCGATGCATCTCCTGATTCTTCCTGATCATTTGCATCTGTATGTGCTTGCCTCTCTTAATTTATTGAGAGAAAAGTTAAAAAGAAGAAAATTAAAAGTGAAGCTCTTATGGTTTGCAATCTGTAAAAACAATGTAAATCATACTCTGTCTAACTGCAGAATCAGAGTAGAAAATGAATAATTCAGCATTGTGTTTACTTAAAACCAGAAATCATTAATTGTATTCAAATTGTAACTATTAATGAACCACTGAAGCAGGTGCCAATGACAAAGAATACATAATCAGGAGCAGTGACTTTAAGTGATTATTAAAAAGAAATGAATTAAAATATTAAAAATATGCTGTAACTTAATGTTAAGGGGCAACATCATTACGTTTTTGTCATGCTCTTAAAATTATTAAAATGAATAAAGCTTTTTCAGAATTTCGGGATTCACAGTAATTGTATAAAAAAGTCAGTAATTCTTAACTGAGATTAAGGTTCCATTACAAGCAGAAACTGTTTAAAACAAAAATGTGCCACCTACCCGGACCATGATTCCAAACCCCTGTCTTAAAGTATGAACGGTAGTTAGAAATAAGGAGGCTGAAATGAGACTTACCTGTTAGAAGCTGGTTTTCAGATGAGGCCAGTGGTGGACAATGATGGGCCTCATTTTATACCCTCGCTTATCTGTTCTATTCAATATGTGACGTTTGAAGAGAGTCCAGGAGCGTAAACAAAGATGCTCATACTGAAATATCCAGGAAGAAAAGTAAATACATCTGTATGCTAATGCTTCGATAAATAATGCATACTGCAGTTGTGTGGTTATAGGTTCTAATTTGCTTGTCGCGACCGTGCGTTTAATCCCACGTTTCCTTGTGATAAAACCCCAGCTTTGTGAATGCAAATCTTATGTTTGTGAGATACCACATAGGAAAAATGTTGTAGGAAATGAGCTTTTTACTGGCAGGTGAATCATTTGCCTGGAATACACCAGAGTTACATTAAGGCTTATCTTGTGTGCTTTCGGCATGTCTGAAAAATAGTTTATTCACTTCTGAGTTTTTCATGGTAATGCTCTGAACTTATAATGTTTTTTTAAGTCCATTTTTTTTAATGACAAACAGTTCCAGTTTTGCTTGATCAAGTCTTTTCTGTTAAAATATTAATTTATTGGGTTCCACAATTAATGCCAAATACTGTATAATCTCAATTGGATATAACCTGATTTATTGTACGTAATTTCTTCAGTGATTCATATTTAAGTATCAGATATTTTTAAGCAGTCCTGGTTTTACAGTGTATATAAGGGCTTCCCAAATGTATTACTATATAAACAGCTTTCATCTAGCACAGTTAAAAACATTCAAATGGAAGTTCTTACACACACAGGGCTGAAAATTTAGGGGAAAAGTATTTTGCAATAAAAACAAACCCTCTGCCCATTTACAACATATTTCACGTTTTACTTAGTTTTTATTAGCTGTTAAACACAAGATACCATATTTATATTTACAGATTTAAAATAGATTTTCTCCCAGTTTTTACACTGAAGTATTTTATGTACAATTTTTAGGTGTATGTACACATGCAGGTTTTCTTTTCTTTCTCAGCGGTTGCCTAAACTCTACATTTCCTGTAGATGGCAGACTGGGCTCTTCATCTGCAGGAAAATGTAACAAAATGTATTGAGTAATCTTTCTGACTCTTATCTAATTAGCATCAGTCAGTGTATTAAATTTATTTTACCATTGACTTTTAAATGTGATTATTAAAAATTATCAGTGAAGGAAAAAGAAGTTTGTTATAAACAAATGGTGGCATGTTATGTAGAATGCTGAGCCCAGATGCCTAGAAGTCCCTAGTAAATTTTTGGTGAGTTGGAGAGATCTGAAATTAAATTTTTTATAGTCTGCAGAAGTAACCGACTTTTAATAGGACTTAATTAGACGCTTCTTATTTGTAATTTGGTGTAATATATCAGTTGTAGTTTGACCGCTTTCTCATGTAGTGCACTTTTACCAGGCAGAAACACCAGGACTCCTCATAAACGTTGGAAAACGTCCGAGAGGCACAGCGCTGGCAGCAGGCATTCCGAAGCCGTGTCATTGTCCATTGGCTGGCAGGCTGCTCCACCAGCTTCAGGGAACAGCCAGTAATGTTCCAACGTTTCTGCTCATCCTTCAGTGCTCTCTGCCCTTAGGCAGAAAATATGCCCCCTGCTGGTAAATGAATACACCAAAATGGGTACCAGTGAGATGGAAAGAAGGCCCTCTGCTGGTACTGGTAATAACAGTGAAGCTGTATATTAAAAACGATGCACATTCCACATTCAGCCATTAACTGTCAAAGGGCTGCTGAAATTACAGTAAAGAAACTTCATGCCTGTTATGCCTCAACACCACTCTCACACCTCAGAGAAAAGGATATCCATTATATTTGTATGAGAAGGAGTTAGAAACATTTTAAAATATAAATAGTTCTTCACTGGATCATAAGGTCACTGTAAAAGGTATCTTAATCTTGGTCAGTGACTCCTGCCAGTCCAAGAATCATATTTATTAATTATATGTATTCAGTAATTGCTCAGAATACAAATCATTGTATTAGTCTCTTATCACAGTGCATTTATCTTGTATCATACATATGTAAACAATTCTGTTATCACAACCTTCATGTCAATAGTGTCTCTACCTGCTACCTGCTTTTGCAGATATCTGTTAAAATCTTAAAAAGTATGCTTTGTCCATGACGTGCTGCTGAAGTTGCCAGGTTCGTTAAGTAATACGATTTGTGATGATTAACTCCATTATCCCTGTATGTGAGACACGTGGGTAGTGTTCTTGTTCCTTGGGCATGTTGATGGACAGTGTCGTGCCTCAGCAGGTGTTTTATTGCCATGGCAGTCTTGTTGGCAGCCGCCAGCATTCCCATAACTTCCGCTGTACCCCTGCACCAGGACAAAGGCCTCCCCCACCTGTCTTTGACTTACAGGTGTAATGAATACAGAAGACACAACAAACCATGCTTGATGTCTGCAGTGACCAGGGTTCAAGTGCAAAATCAGCTAGATGCAGAATATAGGGTGATAAATAATTATACAATATTTTAATTTCACACCGTTCATTTCCAGATGAGTCCTGTTACTTCATCCTTCACAATAACTCAGCACAGGTGGCGTAAACTCTGGCCAATGCTGATTATGAAATCTCCTCGCCCCACTCCACCCACTCCATCCTGTTTCTGTTAGAGGTCAGCAGAGATCCACCCATCCCCCAGTTCCACCAGACGACCCTGGAGGTTTGCCAGTGGGCAGAGGGATGGCTGTGAACTTTCCTGGATGGGCGGTGGGTCTTGTTGACTTTCTCTGTCAGGTAGACGTCCGCTCTGTACAGCCGTTTCTCAGGTGCAGTCATGACATTTCATCAGCAACACGGGCTTCCTGATTGCTGCTTTCCACCTCGTTCAGCTCTCTTGTCTCCTACAGCTTCCCTCCAGCCGAGCACTCAGCAGTGTGCCTTCCTTCTGCTCCCAGAGATGTGTACCTCATCCCGTTACTTAACACAGGTATGGTGCTCAGTGTCACACCTCATCTCACACTTAAGGCGCTGCTTGTCATTTATTCGTCAGAGCACAGAAATCACCCATAGTCAGTCAGTAGAGCTTTATGACAGTATGACCGACAGGGAACTTAGCACAATGAAAACTGGAGGAAAGAGGAGCGCTTGGAGCGGGATGCTCGGGGGTGTACCGTAATACCCCCCGCTGTGCTTTCAGTACTGCAAAAAGGGCCATCAGCCTTTCGCTGTGATGCCACCATTGAGAACCTGGGACTTGCCCTGGCTGCTGGCTTTAGCTATGCATCTGATGCATTTCCAGACTCCTTTAAGACTTCTGCTTCATTTGCTACTCGCTTCCTTGGTACCAATTTAGTTACCTGTTCTCTTTTTCCAAGCCCCTTGGAATAATACAGCACTTCCTTTGAATTGTTTCTCTGAAGTTTAGTGTTTGCGCTCTACAGAGCCTGTGCAGTTGTGACATCTGTAAAAGCTTTAGCACGTGTGCTCCACCACTGAGTACCAATGGAGCCCATATGTTGAACAGCAAGGGGGCACCTCATCAGCAACAATGAGCCTTCACACAGAGTGAACAGAACACGTCTCTTACTAGACTTCTGTGTGTTCTGTGATATATAAATAAAATATCATTTGGGTTTGTTCAAACAGTATTGTTTTACATCAGGCTCCTTTTCCATAAACCTGTGTGTGATTGTTAACAGTAGTTGGAGTGTGAACAATAAGGGGCACTTGTTAATAGTTAAACAGAGGCAGTAAGAACTCCCAGCACATATAGTTATTTAATTTTTTTTGAGTAATACAGACCTTAGGGTCTCACCTGCCCTTCAGCACACCCAGAGATGGCATCGTCCTGATCTGAGGAAGCCGGGCTCAGAAAGGACACTGCATCCACAGCATCTCGTACATAAGTGTCAGAGAGATGCTGTAATGCTCATGGTTCGAGTCTATGTTCTACATTTCACCATTTTCCGTGACCAGTGGTATTCAGCAGCAAAAATGCCACTCGGAGCACTACGCTTCTGTGACTGGTGTGTAATTCTCTGCACCTGAAACCTGAGGGTGAAGACCTGACGGTGAAGAATGCAATCATGATGTGGAGAGAGCATTACTTTGTGACCGTATACTATCATTACTCACAGGAACAAATGTCGTCCACTGCTCAGGACTGTCCAAAGGTGCTGTGTTTGCTCCTACACCCACTCTACGCCAGACTAGTGCCCCACACACAGCACGACTGAGCCTACTGGTTCTGCTTTTGGTGTTGCTGGTGGCCTTACACTTTTTAGCTGCTGCATGTTTTAATCTTTCTTTGTTTAACTGCACACTTAAATTCACATGCTCTGTAACCTTTATCTAAGATAATGGGTGATAGTGATCCTATAGTTCACGAGATCAATAAAGCTGCTCATTACCTTGTTGTATGGCCTGATGTCAGACTTGCGTGTGTGTCCTGGTTCAAATAAAACCCTTAGTAAATTTTAGTAGGGGGTGTGTGTTCTAGGAAGGGTCAGTTTGTATTTTGCTCATATTAGTAACAGCACAATGTTCTGTCTGAAACATAAATGTGATGTCTTCCTCTGTAGGGCGGGGCTTCAGACCCCGCCCATTTGTTTACTTCCTGTCTGAGGGGTGGAGTCCTGGGAAGCTTGTGTGCCAGCCCCTTCCTGACTGCAAGGCAGCAGCTTTGACTCACATGTTTTTTCCCGTCTTTGTGCGCTGTGTTCTTTGCATGGAGCAGGCAGGGTCGGGGCAGCTCTCACACCTGTGACCTTCTCTGCAGACTCTGGACTGTTGTCTGGACAAACCGTTCTCCATCACGACTTAAGGCTCTCCCGTGGGATAGACGGGATCAGCACAAAAAGGGGCTGGCGCTTTTCTCCAGTGTTAATAGAACTGTTGTGTCAGTGTGCTGCGCAACACAGATGTTGCCTGTTGTGTTTGATGGCTTTTTGCTGGAGAAAAGTCAGAGGACCTTGTATTTATTCCAAGGACATTCTCTCACTGGGCTGCACACACAGACAGTCCCCACGTCTTTAGTGCCCGCTTAAGGATGTCATTGAACTCTGATTAGTCCAAGCCTCATTTAGTCTAGGGCCTTTATGTGTGTCTCTCGCGGTGATCTGAATGAGAATGTGGGTCATGTTAAAACACTAAGCCTTTCAGACACAATGCTGACTTGCACACCAGTATGCAATTTATACACATTTTGACCTTCTTTACAGTGTTTCTTATGTTGACTGACACATTGTCACCTTTTAGAAGCTGAAGCTGAATCCAAATTGATGTGGTGTATAGCTTAGTGACTGACACCACCTCATCAGAGGGGAATATGAAATGTAGGGGCAGATAGAATACCCTCCTGTATTTCTCTCTGACTGTCTCACACCATCCATTAATGTGATGGGCATGGACAGCACTTGGACTGAAATGCCATTTTTTTTATCTGTGCTTCCTCACTAAGACCTTGGACTGTAGGGGCTGAGGAGTCTCTAGGAGCAGACAGTCGGGTGGTGTTTATGTAGATTTACACAGTCATTGGAATTAGCATTAGGAGTCTACATTAAGGAAAGTCTGAGGTGATATGGCTTGTCCAAACATTATTCACACAATGAGATTGATTGGTGTGTCTAAATTTCCTGTTGTGTGTGTGTGTGTGTGTGTGTGTGTGTGTGTGTGTGTGTGTGTGTGTGCCCCCTGTGGTGGGTTGGTGCCCCGCCCTGGGTGTCCCCTGCCCTGTGCCCAATTTGTCCTGGGATGGGCTCCAGGCTTCCCTGCAACCTTTAACAGGATGAAGCAGTATAGAAGATGATTGACTGACTGAATTTAATGATAAATATTTAATCGATTTTCTTTCACATAACCCACATAAAATGCATTTAAGTTACTTGTTTGCTTGTTTATGTTCAGTTTTGGCCTTTCTGAAATGCACTTGTACTTCTGCAGGATCTACATGTTCGCCAGTCACCATAATTAAGCCAGGAGGCTAGGGATTATACACTTTCTTTGGCATTTTTCCCCCACCATACAATAACCTGACCCTCGCTGTGTGCTGTATTTGTGTAAGGTCTTTCTTCCTGTCTGTTTGCTCACACTATGGCAAAGAAGTTTTTGGGGCAGTGTTTTGAACAGATATAACTTCAGCAAGACCAGCCTCCTGAAGCAGATCGCCAAAATAGTTACTTTGTGAAGGGTGACTTCCTGTCACATGACCACCAGCTGGCATAAATCAGGAAGAGGACATGGCTATTCACTGCAGTACAGCTGCACTTGAAAGGTCATGGCAGCTGAATGCCAGTGGAACACCACTCTTAAACCGCCACGTGATTACAACACATTGTGGTTGTAGCTGTGCCTATAATCATTTATCCAAGATGCCCTTCATGTAAGAACAATGGTGACTTTTATTACAGCACAGAAAACAAATTACTGTTATTGTAATCAATAGATATACAATTATTATATGTAGTACTTTTATGGAACATTCAGTATGGAGCTCTGATGTGTTATATTAAGTTTCAGCCACTTAATGTTGCTTGTTGATGTAATTGTGCAGTAGTTTCAAGTATCTTGTGTCTTCACATTTTTATACTGTTTGTGTGGATTGAGTTTTTAGGTGATAAAGAAAGCACAAGTAACTGTCTGGAATGTGTAGTGAAGTTGGAGCTTTATTATCTTATTTATACATTTAGTGTTAATTTGAGAATGTGGTGTGCAACATATATTGTTTATATACAACATACAGAGCTAACACAATGGAATATGCTATTATACAGACAAAATATTTTTCTGTGATCCTTGTATAAGACTGACTACCAAAATGCTGGGATTTGATCAATTCTTACTGTCATCAAGTCATATATGAAGATTTTTTTTTACGTCTATCATATAGAGAGCTGCTAGGTTTTTGTCATCAAATGAAGGGTGAAAAGTGTTTTTTTGGATTAGCTCATTTATTTTATCCAGTACCTGACCTGCCTGAGCTGTGATTTTTTCCTGATTTGTGCATCCCAATTGTACCCAGTAGGAGAATCATAATTCTTTCTCATGGCAGAATCCTGATTTTACTTGTAATAGTAACTCTAATTTTACAGCATATAAAATGGCTCATAAAATGTTTTGCACATGGAATTTTTTGAATGCTGCAGCAGTTCGTGGTGAGATAACAGTGGGAATGGGCTTGGTAATGGGAAACATATTTATCCGAATCCTTGTGCATAAACACAAGCCGTTTGCCAGCCTGTTTTCTGAAATCCTGCCTGAGACGGTGTATTTAAGTAGCTTATTGGGACTGATCAATACTGTGACGGATGGGACAGAATGCATTAGGTGTAAGTAAAACGTTTACCACGACTGTCATCCCTAACTAACAAGGGATCATAAATTAGCAGGTGGCAGATTCCTGACTGTGTTAGTGCCAGCGTGGTTTATCACTGTCCTGGCAGTTTGCGCTGAGTAATTGCCTGCATTGTTGTGTTCCTGCTTGTACAACCAACTCCTGAAATGGCCACAAAATGGCTGTTTCTGGTGAGAAAATAAATAGTGTGGGGATAAATCAGGATACTGACGTTAGCGAGTCAGATGGGCTTGCCGTGTTCTGATTTTGTGTCCAGTGACTTGGCTCGTGAGGGCAGCCTGCTTTCGTCATGGGTCCTGTAAAGGCCCAGGCTTTAGCAGATGCTCTGCTCCTGTGGCTGGACCATGGGAAATCACCTCACCAATTCCTTCTGTGCTCTTGGCATGTCTGTGTGGACCTCAGGCACTGATGGGAGTAGTGACACTAAGTCCCTGCTCCCCTCAGGGCAAAACCGCTGGCCACAGAAACTCTGAACAGGTCAGCACCCTGACTGGAAGAAAATTCACTTCTGCATTACTCATTTCTACATCAGTTCAAACAGTATCTACCCCAGTGGCTTTGATTGCTTCTGTTAAACTAAAAGGGTGGCTATGGAACATAACCACAGCTTTGGAAGAAGAAATTTCTTCAAACCACACATGGTTACAATGCATCTTTTAACAAGCCATGTGTATTATTGGCCCTATTAAGTGGGAAAACCTAGATAAATTAAATTTTAAATACAAGTCAAATTATCGCAAACTGCCAGTGGTCTAACAGTCAAAAGACGTTTAGGTGAAACATGCACTCTGTGTGTGTGTGTGTGTGTGTGTGTGTGGCGGGGGGGGGGCTACGCAGAGCATCCATACCCAGAAACACACTCAGAGGAAGTGGTAGTATGCTTTATCTAGGTTTTCCCACTTCCAAGCATTTTTAGTAATAACAGGTGTGAATTGGCCAGCATCATGGTTTTGGTAACAGTGAGGACAAACCCGTAATGTGCTTAATGTCACAAATACGAACCCTGAACCTTTTCCCAGAACACACGTTTCACTAAAGCACTGCTGTGTATATGGGGAGCACATTGTGCAAGAGAAACTTTTTCTCATCTGAACAGAGGGGAGCATGGCCACTCACAGCAGGAGCACAATGACCAAAACATGTTGTTCTCAGCTTCCTTTTCCATGAACCATATCTGTTCTCAGTTATCTCAGATAGGCTCATATCAGGACGACTTCTCTGAACAGTTTCTGGAGGCCTAGGTTATAACACTGTTGCTTTCACAAAATCTGTTCTCCCCTGAGTCACTGATGTTACACTGCTCTGTGTGTCCGTGACACAACAGAAACATTTTTCCAGCTAAATTAATCTAAATACCATTTGTGATTTGGAGAAATCCCCGCATCTGAACTTAGAGGCTGTATGTCTTTATACACATTCCCTTTGACATTGATGGCCTGTCCTACCATAAATATTTCCAGTAAATATATCTCAGTTTGTTCAGGAACAGTGACACAACTGGCTAGTCTGGAAAAAATATAAACATTTGAGACTCATTGCACATGTGCTGTCTGTGATCAGCATGAAAAGATGTCTGACATGACACACCACTGAGGTGGACTGCAGAAAGAAATATACCAGATCATTTGTGGCTGTGAGCCAGATCAAGGATGCCCAGATCCCAGGTATTTCACCTATTAGTTCTGCTTAAGGCCCGTTTAGCAGGGAGAAGAGTGAATGTGAAATCTTGCGGCGGAACGTTGCCTCTTTCTTTCCGAGACTTCAGCTCATGTCTGCTCAACACAGAGTGGAATTCATTCACAAGACGTTCACGGTGAGTTTACTGTGTGGACCGTCCTGTCCAGACAAACGCTGGCTCTAATGGGGGTTTTATGATGGCTGGTGAAGGGTGTAAGCTGATCCATCAAACAGGCTGCCATAATCCCTTTCCTGCTGTCCTCGAGCGCTGTATCTAGCCCACAATCAATTCTCTTTTTTTTATGGCACTAAAGGAACCTGGGAGGCAGGAGGGGCATTGCCAGTATTTGAGCCACTTGTGAGTGCAGTTTTTCAGGCCTTGGATGGGGGGCTCAGGAAGAGAGCTCCTTAAGCACATGGAGCCTGGGGGCTGCAGATATCAGTTTTATTTGTTGGAAGAGCACAAAGCTGCTCTGTGCTACAGTAAGGACCAGCCCCTAGCCACACATTCTGTGTGTACCTGTGCTTTTAATGAGCTGCCACATAAATATAATATGTTTTAAATCGCTCTAAGGACAAAGCTGTTCACTTTCTGCGTGGCACGCACCACTTATCTGATGTGATAGAATTTTTTTTATTTTAACCTATTTGACAAGAACATTTTAATGATGCACAGTATCACCATCATTACCAGCAGAACCTCGGGATCCTACTACCTTCGGGACACTTCCTCTAAAGGTTGTGCCTATCTTGTTTTCATCTTACCGAAAATACCGTTCTGTATCTGTATTGAGATACAGACCTTTATTAATGTTTGCTAAAACATTTACAGTATTCCAAATACTCAAGCAATACATGGTAGAAACAGCACAAACATTTCCTGCATTGAATAAGACCAGGTCAGTACTGAAAAATGTTTAATAGTTTGCCAGACAAGTTGATATTGTTTCTACAAATGTTTATGTCCAGTTATACTCTGGGTGTTTACTTGTACTGACATATAAAAAGAAGACTTAAGCAAGAAATGTATTTGTGCACGTTAAAACACGTGTTCGATTATGCCTGTACATTCGATTCTATTCAATTTATTTTTAAATAGTGACGTGTTGGCTCGATCCGTGGCAGGCCACAGCGCGTGTAGCTTGCCACAGACCCCTTGCAGGATTGAGCGTTTGTTTTCTGAGTGTTTTTCTCCATGCTCTTCCAGGCTTCCCTGAACATGTCAACCACACAGGAGAAGCTCAAAAGTTGCAAAGCAATGCTTAATATCTGCAGAAACACTGCTGGCCACACATGCTGTAGCCTTGTTAGGGAACGTCAGATTTTACTTTGATGATTATTCTCCTAAGGCAATGCTGGTGCGTAATTATTGCCACCAGCTCCCAATACAGTCTGCTTAAGAGGTCTGAGAGTGAGTGTCACTGTTCTGCAGTCCCATTGGTACGTTGGTAAGTCTTCCTCTGGGAAGTTAGCATTTATATATATATAGAGTATTCCTGTTTAAGTCCTTAGCTATCGGCGAAGGCCCTGTCTGCCCTCTCTTATTTGCATATTAATTGTTGTAAGCTCTCATGGGATAAAAGATACAAAACAGTGGTGTTTTACACTAATAAATGGGTGTATCGTCACTGGAAGTAATCGATTAGTCAATGTTTCAGCAAACAAAAGACAACTTGTAATACTTTATAACAGGGTGTAGTATAATGTTGATAGAACCTGTGTTACTAAGCAATACATGGAGTAGGGGTGGGAAAAAATATTTTAGTAATCGTGACTCAGGTTTTGACGATTCAGTATCGATTCACAAAATCCTGGGATCAATCTTGTTAATTTAAGCGTTTTCTCCTTGACTTATCGTGTAGGTGGCAATATCTCTGAGCATACTGTTATTACCCAATTTAGCCTAAGAAAATTTTCACAGTCAGTTACTGATGCTTAAATCTCCCATGTGAGGCCTCTACGGGGGTAATTCCCCCTGATTTTCAAAACTGAATTTCAGGCGTTATTTGAAGATGTTAAAAAAAAAAACTTAATGATTGTCTTTCCTAGTTAATAGTCTTCCATGCTAACGGACATTATGTGATCACTACAGTACACTGTTTTGTTTGTTGGTTAAGTTAAAAAATTAATATTCACCATTGTTGTTTGACATTACACAAAGAATTGATTTTCAAAGAATTCTTCTAAAAACATGCTTCAGCAAAGTAAATTGAATCGAAAGTGAATCAATTTTAAATTAAATCGAATTGAAATAGAATCGAGCACTGTGGATCAAGATCAAATGGATTTGTGAGATCAAGGCCGATTCCCGGTCCTAACATGGCGTGTGACCTGCTTTGTACATGCGCATGGTCCATTCTTTCACATTTCACATTGCATTGTTTCCCAGTTTAGTGTCGCTCACTCAGGTGTTTAGTAGTAACTAAGTCCTTTTAGACCTCCGGCTCTCTGTCCAGGTAATGGAGTATACAGATCCTGCACAAGTCATCCCAGGGGACCAAACAGTGGCAGGAAATCAACAATGCCGCACTTCCTGTCATGCTTAGCTGTCCTACAGTGTTGTGAGTTTTCCCATGCTTTGGACAGAAAACAACAACTTAACAGAGAGAGAGAAAAAAAACTTTGCATTGCTGACAACAAAGCTTTTGATTAAAAAAAATGTCTGATTGTGTCATTTGAAAAGGATGTGGGAGCGTGTGTGCAGATTGTCTCTGGAATTTTGCATATTTGTATTATTAGTTCTGTCTACCTCTGCGAGAAGACTGCCATGAACAGTAAGAAGCAAACCTGCTTCTTGCTGATCCCTTCATTCCATTTTCCCCTCTATCTGATGCTCAAAGCAGAGCTCCTGGTATTCTCAGGGCTTTTCTGAAGCTCGTTAAGTTGACGAGCTGTATGGTGGAAAGCAGACCGCACTGTCACACCTCACTTGTTTTACAGTCCTCTGGCCCAGTGCAGCACGGCACCTCCCAGTATGTGACAGCCCTCGGACATCTGCCGGTTTGCATACACACACACACACACACACACACACACACGCACGCACATGTGCGTGCTTTTGCACAAACACCATAACTGCTCTTTCTCTCTGAGTAATAATAGTGCAGACTTCCCTGCATTTTATTGCATTAGTGAGGCAAGAAAAGCTCTCCTTGGGAGAAAACAGGAATGCAGACCATCGATAAAGTGGCACCATTTCCAGCCCTGTAAGCTCAGCGGGAACCCACTGTGATCTCATAGCACCAGCCGTGCTTTTTATTGTCTTCATTATGACTCAGATGTCCTGTGCCTGACCTTTCTCAACTTTGAAAGGTGACATTAAGAAGTGGAAAGAGTAAAGGAATTTCTGTCCATTTGGATTGTACTTTACAGAAAGGATCGTTTCTTTTCCAGTGCTGAAAAATTATTACTGCCCTTTTCTACATGCTTTTTACTCTTAAAAATTCAGTTCATTACTTAGAGCTGTGACCATGGATGGAGGACTTGTGCTTCTTTGTATGTATGCAAGTCCATCCAGCTGTCTTTTATTCCCACATGTCTAAACAGGTTCATAGTATTATAACAGCAGAGGCTTGGACCCACAGACATGTATTCGGTTATAAGTAAGCGTTATGCCAGCCTTGCTTGTAAACTTGTGTAGTGGTGGCAATGTTCTGTACTGTAGTGTGTACGGTAATACTCAAGGTTTGTGCATCGGTGCTGGGCGGTCTGTCTTCATTTTACACTAAGAGCTTGTTACAATTATGCTGAACTTTGGTACATCACTGCAGGTTGTGAGACATCTTCACTCAAGTTGTGTCCTACTTCTTACCTGGTAATGGTACCTCCGGCCATACTGTAATTATCAGAATGTTATTTCTGAATATTCTGGTGTAAGTGTGTCTTAATGTAGTGCAAAAGAATGTTGATATTATATGGGTTCGTCATGTGATTTTGACGACTGTGTGAGCAGTGTTTGGTGGTTTCCATCCTTAAGCACACACTGAATAATGAAAATGTCAGCAATATAACCTAATGGCATACAACTGCCCACTTAATGTAAAACAGTTATGGATCAATGCGTAGTGACCACAGCCCTTGTAAATGATTATACTTTTTGAGACTGTGTTATTTGACCGGCTGCTTTTCTTGAAACTAAACTAAACCGTTGCCTCTTTCTCTTTGGTGCAGTGTCATCAACAAACAGCATTTGTGGCTGCTTCTTCCGGTTCAATTTCCAAATAGTCATACCAGGAATATCCCTAGTGCATGCTCCTTTGTTTGAGCATTTTTAAAACTTATTTTAAAAGCTCTGTTGCTAAAGTACATAAACAGAAACACTTTTTAGACACAAGCTAAAGTCCCAAATGTCATGGCATCACAGTTGCGGTGGTGTATAAAAGTGACTAAAGTAGAAAAATGTTTCGTTTCTAAAGTGTCAACACATACAGTATATGGTATATTCATATAGCCAAACAAATGGTAACGTAACCACAATAGGAATTCAACGCGATTTTAGTGTTTGAGACTATATATAAATATATACAGTATAGCCGCGTTTTATGGTCCGCGCCTTTTCTGCTTCAGATAAAGAGACGAGAAGAATGCTGAGCCACGTTGGACTCATAATGTCCATGCTCATAATGGACTCATAAATCCCATTGTAATAAAAACAACAAAAGAGCCCCGACAGCGAAACCCCACGCCAAGTTACATTGGCAGCGCTACTCATCCTTCGTATTCGTCTTCATTCCTTTTAATTGCCCGCTACGCCCAAACCGAGGGCGCTCACAACGTGCTTAAATCACACGGGGGAGGCAAATCTCCAGCTGGCCGTACACATGTCACAAATCTGTCACAGGCGGGCAAGAATAATAAAAAAAATCATAATGCCTCTTTGTCGGAGCAATTGTGCCTGATTGAGGATTTGCTCTCATTATCGTCTATATGCTCCGTATTTCTTTGTCAGCGCTGACCTGTCAGCCAAGGCTCATTTTAATTTGCCATGACCTGATATTCAAAACCGATTCATCGCATGGCCTGCTCCAGACGTGACAGTGCACACTTCTGCAACTAGGTTTTACACTCTTATAGGCATGTGACATTAAACGCACAGTCGCCATTCTGTTCACTCATCGCTTTGCTATTTCTATTTGTCGAGCCTATGTTGTCCAAAGGAGAGGAAAGTAAACAGGAAATTAGAATCCAAGGGCTGATGATAACTTTGTTATTTGTTAACTGGAACATTAGTCCTCCTAATTATTGCTGCAGCTTTTCATAAGAGCATTTTAGCTGGTGAATTGTTGTGTATGTAAGAAATAATGGACCACAAACAAACTTTCACCCTTACCTTTACTGAATTGCAGAGAATTCTAATTAAGTATGATGTGTGAGCCGGTGTATCGGCTACCCTAACGAGTGAGGGCTGGCTGTATCAAGCCACAGACACTCCATCTCCTGTGCTAGACGTTTTATATATATATATATAATCTCATGTTTTTCAAAAATATTATAAAGAATAAATTTATATCTAACTGGGATTCTGTAACATTGTCTTTAATTTGTCTCATGACCTTTAACCATGTGTGTGGTTGCATAAGCAGCAGTTGAACACTCGTTCGACGCCTATAACGGTAATTGAGGTGGCTGTATTTGTAAAGCTGTTTTTCTGATTTTAGTCAATGTTAGAAGGACACACGTCTGACAGACCTTGAGTACTAAGCAGTATCCTCAGGATCAATTACACCAGGGTTTAAATACAATGTGTGAGCGCCGTATTGAGTGAAAGGAGCCTGTATTGAGGCAGAGAAACACCATCTACTGTGCTAGACGTTCATTACCACTATGATGCGTGTCTGGTGAGCCTGCTGTCTCAGTGGGCGAGAGATCATACTGACATTCACACAGGCTCCACAGAGAACAAAAGGAGCAGTGGTTATTCTTCTGGACACAGGGCTGGTGTCGGCCAGGAGATGACATGTTCTTCTCTGCCTGTCTCATGTGTGTTATAGTTGTTTGCAGTTCAGGGCACCATCATGGAATAAGTTCATGCCAGTTCAAGGGCTAGACTAATACACTGTGGCAGTGTTACATGGCAAAACTAGAGGTTTGGAAATATGCAGTGGTTAATGGGAAAAGGCAGCAGAATCTGGATAATAAATCATTGCTAATGTACAGTGGAAACCTGAGGTCTAGATTCATAGGGTTTTTGATTGCTTAAAGGAAACTCTTATTCCCTTTGAAAGATCGTTTTACATCATCGTTGCTTTTGGTAGTTTGTTATCAAGTCACCTTGAGAAATTTACTTTTGTTAAAAAATTATGATGTGAAGAATAACATATCTGAAGATTCTGGTCTGTAGGATAAGCAGTGAGTAAAGGAACTGTGTAAATGCTGTTTGAAATAATACAGAATTGCCAAGTCAAGACACTGAAACAATACCATATTGTTTTGGAAAGCTAGTGCTATCTCTGCTCATTAGGGAAGACGTAAAGGAGGATGAATGTTTTAGCCTCACTTAACTGGGAAACAGAGCCTGTTATTAGGGAATTATATGCAGAATACAGAATAATGTTCCCTGCTAAGCAAGTGCATTCATGCCACCGTATACTAGGTAATTACCATCTAGAATTAATGACTATATTCATTGATTCATGGTCAATGAGCCAAAGGAGCAGAAGTGAATATTAGTTTATATCCTTATTTATTAATGAAGGACCATAGAATTTCACATTCTCATTCACTGCCTCCGACTTCTCATAATTATGTCTGTAATTATGTCATAATGTTTCATAATGGGCTATAATTGGCCTCTGTTGCATGTTATGATTGCTTTTTTTCGTTATACAGTACTTGGATTTATTGCATGAAGTCTACATGTTTTAGATACGTGTGTATGCGCATGTGTGCAGTCTACATGTGTATGCGCATGTGTGCGGTCACTACACCAGAGCTACTTCACCATAGTGTTTGTGCTCATTTGATCAAACATGAGTTAAGCATTCCTTCTTCAAATGACAGGCTGTGTGTGTGTGTGTGTGTGTGTGTGTGTGTGTGTTCAGTGAGTCCTCTGAGGAACAAACCACGGCAGGTAAATGGTGTCCAATACATAACAGAGCCTCCTCATTTAAGAATTAGAGTTATGACTTTGGTCAGAGACATACTGTCAGACCTACCTGGATTGGTGTTCATTGATATTCTAGCCAACACTCTGTTGGATTCTGCATGCTTGGCACATCATCTGTGATTTATGCTATTGTGCAAGGCATCGAGATGAAATACCGGCTTTCAGAGTAGTTTTCTGAAGATTACAATGGCTACAATAGGGACGAGCTGATCCATACATGTGCACAGTATCTGGCTGACGCACTATATATACCAGCCATAAGCACGTGAAAGTAGATTCCAAAGAGGTGACTAAACCACAATGCAGCAACATGACTTCCTAGTTTTGGCATCATACAGTGTTTTATTTTCTTGTAACCATCATTAAAACTGTCTTTCGATTTATTATGTGATGAGATAGTCTAATTGCATTTTACTAAAGCAGGTTCATTAAGGTTTGAGAAAGATGAATTAATAAATGTTAATATGCACTTGATGCATTGGCGTCCACTCCAGGGTGGCCCCTGCCTTGTGCCCTAGTGTGTCTGGGATGGGCTCCAGGCCACCTGGAGCCTTTTCCAGGACCCTTTACAAGGTAAGTGGTTTGGTAATGGATAAGTGAAGTATCCACTTGAACTTAGATGGTCAAAGATTTTTTTCTATTATTCTCATACAGTATAACAGTGTGTATTTTTTTTTCAATTTGTCTGCTGGCTTTTTCCTCATCATGCTTTTATACCGTACAACATCACTCATATTTTAAGTGGCTTCATAACTGTGATTTGGGAGCATCACACATGACTAGCATTAGGATTATATGACAGCAAACCTTTTTTCCTATTGTATAATGCTCATATGTCCATCTCACATAAATTATATTTTTATGACAGGTATCCTTGTCATAAATCAACATGTTCATTACTTGCATTAGGTATGGTCATTGCACTAATTTAATGAAAAATAAGTGACATTATAGTTACTAATACTAGGTCAAATAACCACATTTGTGCTTTAATAAGTTTATGCAGCCTTTTATTATCCACAAAAGTTCTGTTAGTAGCTAAATTTTATGAAATGTGAGGGGTTTTTTTTGGCGTGAAACACATATGTCAAAATCCCAAAAACCAATTTTAATAAAATAGGCTTATGGATTTCTTACCCTTTTTCTTTTTGTGTTATAAAGAATTAAGTCAATGTTGTCATTCTGTACGTTTTGTATTTTATTTTCCTCGGTTTTGCCTGCTATTTTCACTTCCTGCACGTAAACAATGCTGTAGTTGTAATATGTTTTATTAACCAAACGCACCAGGGAGAATCCCGCAGCTCCGTTTGTTGGCCTTTATGACAGTGATTTAGGCTGCAGGAAGCCATCGTTCTGAAATGCCAGGAATCAAAGTTCAAAAGAGAAAAAAAACGGACTCAATCATTGTTCAAAGGTCAGACAGGTCTAAAGCTAGAACGAAAACAACGGCCATCTGCGTTTCTGTCCTTACTGATGCCATGTGAAAATCCGCGGATGCTTTATATTTAGCGGATTATGTCACGGTAACAGCCCGCCTGTCTGACCAGCCTCCGCGCTCGGCAGGACTCCCCCCGGCAAAAGTTCGAAGCGCTGCGAAACAGTCACGTGACACTCAGATACGTTTCCTGTCGGGCTTAGAACAAACATGTTTTCTTTCTGTTTTGCTTTGTTACGTAAATATTTGTGGCCCTTTTCAGCACTGTGAAAATGCGGCTGGGGTGTTTTTTGCTAACGTGGCCCCTGGTCCGTACAATGGATGTGATGATAGAAAATACTATGTTTATACACTCAAGTTAACTCACTTTCATACCCTGTGTTTGTCTGAGCTTGACTTCATATCCAGAACAGGTTTAGACCCAACTGACCTTGAAAATAACTTACAAAGCTTGCTTTTAAATTGTATTCTGTAAATTTCTGTTATTGTTTTTGAACAAGTGTCAAAGGTTTACGTTCATATACATTCACATATGCATTCATAGTAATTTTTATCTGATGTGTTTTCAATTTTTAGGGTATCTGATTTATAGGTTAGTAGAAATAGTAGGAAAATATTGAGCAATAAATAAAAAACATGAAAACAAGGAACGGCCAGGAATTGTAATAGAAAAATACACTAAATACAACTTCAAGTCTTACTGCGTGAGTGTGTGTGTAACTTACTGCGTAAGTGTGTGTGTAACAATGTAATAAAATATGTCATGTCAAATTTTATTTATAAAATGTTTTTGATGTTGTAACATGTGATGAATGGAATATAATGAGCTGTGTTGGCACCTGCAAGTCAGTGACGGATTGACCAATCGACGCCTTGCTGGGATGGTTTTAATGTGCATGGTAAATGATCGCAGTAACAATTTCATATAGAAAAAGTTTCAACGCAGTACAGTAAGTCTCATCAACATTATAGTGAATTAGATTGTCCATGGACCTTCGGCTGTAAATTTTTTTTTTAAATTTTATTCATAGGTATGCATCAATCAACCATAATATTATGACCTAATATTGAGAAGGTCTCCCTTTTGATGCCAAAGCAACCCTGACCCTTTACTAGATTTCTGAAAGGATGCTGTGGCATCTGGCACCAAGCCGTCAGTAGCAGATCCTTTAAGTCCTGTAAGATGCAACGTGAGGTCTCCATGGATCTGACTTGTTTTACAAGCACATCCCATAGATGTTCCATTGGACTGAGCTCTGGAGAATTTGGAGGCCATGTCAACACCTCCAACCTGTTGTTGTGCTTCTCAAATTATTCTTGAAGCATTAAGTTTTTCAGCAGTTTGAGTTACAGTAGCTCTTCTATTGGATTGGACTACATGGGCCATCCTTTGCTCCCCACATGCATTAACGAGACTTGATCACCAATGACTCTGTTGCTGGCTAACCACTTTTGGGTAAGTCTGCAGACCAGGAACATCCCACAAGAGCTGCAGTTTTAGAGATTGTCTGACCAAGTTGTCTAGCCATTACAATTTGGAACTTGTCAAAGTTGCTCAAATCGTTATTCTTGCCCAACACAACAACTTCAGGGACAAAATGTTTACACGCTGCCCAAAATATCCCACTCACTTCCAGTTGTAATTGCAATGAGATAACCAATGTTATTCACTTCACCTGTCTGTGGTTATAATGTTATGGCTGATCAGTGTATAACAAGCATCAAAACTTAAAGTTACACATGCTTGTTGAAGGACTGTGAGAAGTTCAGGGTTGAAGTGTAGTACAAAGATATGAATTTTTGACATTTTGAAGAACTGGGGAATTTCTGTAGTCCCGAGACTTGGGAAATTTGTTCAGTGATACAGTGACCTGAAACTGTCAAATGGTCAGAGAGACTGTAGTGACCTTGAAGGGCGTCTATGGAGACTTTTCAGATAATGTGGTTTTGTAAAATGGTTTTGAGCCAGACATGAGCACCAGCTGGTGGCTGGTGGACAGAAACCAGGAAGAAAAAGATGCATTAACGTGTGTAGAGGTCAGGACACATGTGGCGTTATTCTGGAATCTGTGGTGCTGTAAATGTAAACTCCAGCCTGTGTGAGAAATTATTATACCCTGGAGTAGGAGCAGACGTGGAAGCTCTGTGATCTGATCTTTCGTTCATCTGCTCATCTATCCCGAACAATCTGCCTTATCACCTGTGTCCACCCATACCGAATGCTGTGTGCACTTTTTCTAGAAGCTCAGCAATACAATTCAGATTTATATTATATTAACAAACTCCATTTGTTTGATTTTTTCTAAGTCAAACATAAAGTGCTTTTTTCGTTTCATTTTCACTTTTTTGTTGGTTCTTTGTCGAACTCCAAAATAATGCTTAAGTACAGTGTTAAGGGTATATATTTATTTCCATAGCCAAATAAGTACCTTTCAGTTTTTTTGTACAATTTTTTGTAGATTTAAAGGTGTGCTTTCTACTCTGACCACTGTTTCCAAATGTTTGATCTGATCAGCATCTGATCAGCATTTATTTCTGCAGCTGTTGTGAATGAGAATGCTTTCCCAGAGAGTGTATTGATATTATTCTACAGGAGTAATGCATGTAATGGCTAATGTTTAATGTTTAATCAAAGATAAAAAGGCAGTAGATAACAGAAATCTTTTATCAAAGATGAGGAACTGAGTGGGCCTGAATTCCTCAGCAGTAACAGGTGCTCATGCTCTGTAGAGGATCACAACCCATGACCGCCGCAGCCTGATAAAACGTAGATCTATTGATCAACTTTCACAGCCACACTGTTGAAGGTATTCACCCTTTCTTTGTCATTTGTATGGTTGCTTTTCATAACCTGATTAGTACCCATGGTAATTCTATCCATCCTATTTTTTTGTTTGCATTGCCCGTAAATACATATTGTGATAAACTAGTTTTTATTCCAGTTAAAACATTTTGACTTTCGTTACACCACAGTGGGAACATGCATCTCTTTAGACAGGGCTCAGGTTTTTCTTGTTTTACCTTTTTTTTACTATAACACAAACACCACACTTAGTATGCAATATTGAATCAGTAATGTAAAATAACAGAAATCTTGAAAATGTAGCCTGATCCTCAAGGCTTAAAAAATGTATTAAAATTCAAGTGATAAAAGACTACCTGTAGGGCATTTCAGAGATGAGCTGAAACATTGTAAGAACTGTACCTAAAGTCAAAACTGCTCAGCCAAAAAATGAAACAATATGCAGTAAAATACTACACATACTTACAAAAATGTAGTTCTGAGTTACCTTTAGTACATATGAAAATGAAACCAGCATTTATATGGTTTCCTCTATGCACTCTGGTGTCCTCTAACAGTCCAAAAACATGCAATTCAGGTAACTAGCAGCTCTGATTTGTCCCTAGGCTTGATGTGTGTGTGTGTGTGTGTGTGTGTGAATGCCTACTGTCTCCCCATCCAGGGTGCAACTTGCCTTGCACTCTATGATGCCTTCTCTACACCACTATGTCCTGAGTCACAATCAATGTTGTGTCATATTCTTTAAACACTGAGATAACACTGGGACAAATGAGCAATTTACTTGTATTTCATATGCATGATAATGGTTGAAAATATTTATATTTTCAACCATTTATATTATATATTTATATATACTTTTACTCTGCTTTCATCTCTTTGAGTGCTGTAGCAAGTATTTTAGTATATTCCAAGTTATCAGCCTTGAGATCTTTTTATGTACCAGGCAGTTGGTGGCTCAATGGCTAGAACATCAGGCTGTGATGTGGTAGTGTCTATGCTCAAATCCCTCCCCAGCCACCAGGTGTGTCCCTGACCAAGACACTCCATGCTAGCTACCTGGGTGCTGAGTAATGGCTGCCCACTGCTCCCCTGGGTGATGGGTTCAATGCAGAGAAGTAATTTCATTGTGATATTTGTGTCATTTGTAAGTTGCTTTTGGCGTCTGCTAAATTAATTAATGCAAATATACCACTAAAATAAATTCATGCACCCTTTATACAAATAAGGAGTATGAAGACATAATATACACTTGTATTAAACATGTATGTGTTTAATAGACATTTTACAACATCTTGCTTTTCAGTTTATTATTGCAACACAGTGACTGAGCTGTAATCAAGAGTTCAGGTTCAAGAGTTTATTGATGTTGTCATAGCATGGTACAGCAGACAATACAAAAGTAACTTGCAGGGCTTGTTATTGTAATTATGAAAATACACAGATTCACAAATAGCCTGTTTAAACTTTTTAAGATGACATAAATCAATGCAACATTATGAGCCTGCTATGGGTTAACACTTCCACCTTTGTCCATCTGTTGCTAAGGAAGCATGTTGCAGGAAACAGGGAGGCCAGTTTCCTGTTATGCTAGGAGTTTGTAAAGGGCTGCTTTCCACCAATCAGATATCAGAATCAAAGTAAGGAAACCTGTCCCACTTTAGTATCACTATTGGATATTTCACAAAGTTTATTGGTTATTATTTGTTTATGAACACTTGTTTACATTATTGTACACTTTATTCTACTGTTCATTACTATCATATAAAAACAGTTGTGTAATTTGTACACAATTTAAGTAGTTGTGCAAATGTGCACCACTAGCAACTTATTTCTTATTGTTTTCATATACATGTAATTTCAGTCAAATTTAATTAATTTGTGGGCCTGAAGCACTTTTTAATTAAAAAACACTATCTGTTTTAGTTATTTACACAATTTTTTATTACCTAAAATCTTTGTTCGTTAAAACACAATGGAAAGGCAGTAGATAATAGTTTTCATGTTATAGTTTGTAAATGTAAACTATGGTGTTAATTTAACACTAAGAGAATTTCCCGAAGTCTTCCAGGACCCAAACAAGCACTGATGCTATGCTCAATAACATTTACTTTTCCTGTGCGATAATAAACAGACCAGGTTTATATATTGCAGCTTGCGAATTCTTTTCAGTTCGAAACTGTAAGACCTATGAATGTGAAAGCATTCCCGTGTGCGTGTTCATAAAAGTCAAACTGACTGCACAGACTTTCCGGTGTTAATAAAGCTCACCATTTTATTATTTTATTATATTATTATTCATGCATTTTATTTAAACGTTTTTACTCTTGTTTTTTTTTTTTTCTTAAATGTATTGATATAACCGTTACCTTTAAGTGTTGTGATTTTTTTTTCTCTTTTTGCCTGTGAACTTGTTTGGGTTAGTCAACAGACCCTGATTTGGCACAAGAGCTTCCTCCTCAGGAAACGAGAAAGAATCCATCTGTAGCTCTGACCGTTCGCTCACGGCTCCAAAGGAGACACCTCTGGCGTCCAGCGCTCGCCACCTTCTGCGCTGTGCTTGCATCTCCAAACAGGAGCTGAGGGACCTCGTACGCTGTTGAAGAACAGAGTCGCCCTGAACGTGGACATCGGAACAGAAAAGTCTGAACACCTACGGGTCGACGCCAGTATTCTGGACAGGTTTTCATTCTTACTGGAGTAAGTTTTTATGCATTTTACACGTGTTCATGTAAAGCGTGTTCTGTGTATAGCGAAATGAAATAATTATAAGGAGGTTGCCCCAAAATGAACACAGGTATGTTTTTCTGTAAATTTTTTTGTGATAGACGTTTTTGAACTTAGCTTTTTACTTTTAACTTTTTACTTACCAAAATAATGCTACAGTAAACGTAGATGTAAATTTATTTTTAAATGAAATTTACCTTTTAGCATGATCAATAATGTCGTTGCGCGAGATTTAAGATATTGTATAATCGTTTGAGCCGATTAGGACCGAACTATGGTGAATTGCTACATGTATTCATAATATACTTAGATTTAGTTTCATCTCTTTGACTATTTTGCAATAAGATTTGGCTAAAACACTAAAACCGTTCTTCGTGTCTAACTGTTACATTTTTACACATTTTACACTAAATCATAAAACTCGTTTTTTGCAACGTGTTTCCAGAAAACGTTCTACTTTGTGATTAACAATTCGTAGCTAAATATTGGAAATTGGTTGTGTTAGTGTCCATTTAGTTGTTGTATCTGGACTTCTGTGATGTACAAACAAGTGTCCTTGCTTGGGTAGGGTGTAATGTTCTCATTATCACATCATTTAATGATGATGAGGATGATGATGATGACGACGATTATTATTATTATTATTATTATTATTATTATTATTATTAGTAGTAGTAGTAGTAGTAGTACTAAGAACATTAAATCAACATAGTATAGTTCATGACTAATCTGTGGGAGAAACGCAATGTTTTTTCGGATGGTTTGACAGTTACGTTTGACTTAGACATATCCACAAATATAGGTAACGGGGAGACAGCACGTTCCGTTATAATGTGCTTAAAGTACACCATATATAGTGTGTGTGTATATATATGTGTGTGTGTGTGTGTGTGTGTGTGTGTACGTTAAGCATTCACTCAGGGACTATATATATATAAAATGCAATACATTTTTTACAGCAGACCTACGGGGCACTAGCTGAAGAGCTTTACCCCATAATATCTTAACAAAATAACAAAATTCTCCCTGTTAATAAAGTACTAATATAACATATTTTGTCTGCATCTGAGTTGATATGCAACACAGAATGTGTATTTAATTTTTATCAGTGAGTTGTATTTATCAAATTGTTATTTATTTGTTTTCTGTTTTGAACATACTTCATGAGAAGTTTTTATATGTATAAACATAATTTCTTTCAGGTCAGTAGCATGCCATTGCCATTTATAAAAAAAAAAAAAAAAAAAAAAAAAAAAAAAAAACACATTATTTTAAAAGATTTTATGAATGGTTAATAACAGGAAAGGACAGTGGAAAGTCTATTTATGTTGCAATTTTGTGCTTCCAAGCCTTAAATCTCTGGGTGCGTTCTTAACATCCTTCCCTTGTGTGCTTCTCACATGAAGTCTGTTGTGCAGTCTGAGTAGCTAGGAACAAAAATAGCACCAGATCGAATTTTATCTTGATATACAAATGTATATGTTCACTAATAACTACTACTTCTACAACAACAGAAACAACAACAGCAATAATAATAAGAATAATAATAAATCACCCAGAAAAATATGCAAGTAACCAAAACCAAATAAGTAAGGAATACATGAAAAACTTGTATAAACAGGTCAGGTGGTACATTACATAGTTGTCAAACAAGATCAGTCCAAATATGCAAACGACACTTCCTTCTTTTTCATAGGGTAAATGGCATCTGTGGCTGAACACTGTTGTTTAAATCTTGACCATCAGTTTGGCAGCTGATAGCCATACATTTTAGACTGCTTTTTACATGGAGCTTATCACCTCTGTGTAATATATTAAACGTCAAGGCAGGTTATCATATTTTTTAACCCATTGATCATGATTTTATCTTCTTTTGTTTTCAGGGTAGAGGAGGCCACCGCCAGAATCGTATCATATATTCTGTGTGAATTGAAGATAAGCTGCCTTCATACCTCATGTCAAGACCTTGTTCCTCTGTCCGGGGACCGAAGCCTCCCATTGCACCTAAACCAAGACTGTTATATGAGCCAGAAGAAAGGTGTTGCCTTCATAGCAGAAACAGCATCCACCATTGTAATAGTGGAGGTCAGATCCTTTCTGAGGAAGAGCTGGACCAGGACAATGAACCTGGGGGCACAGGTGGAGCAGGGGAAGGGGTAGAGGCGCAGTTTTTGCAAAATGCGGGTACACCCAGCAAAAGGGAGGATCTTGTCATGGACCTTTTCTGTGACATTGTTGGTAACGAGCCTGAGGAAGAGGAGAATGTGCAAGAAGAGGAGGAAGACTCATCAGGCCTTGCTAATATGGAGACCGCTGACTCTGTAGACGAGCCGTATGACACTGAATGCCATGCAGATTTAGTGGATGCTGTGGATGCCATTGATATGGAGTGCTCACATGACATCGAGCCAGATGGCTGTGGGGCTGGAGAAGCACTTGCAGATGCAGATGGACTTTCAGAGTGTGACGTGGCTACTTACCATGAGGTTGCTGACCACTATTTATATGGGACTCCAAGCCAGAGAGAGCCTGGAAGCCCAGGAGTAAAAGAGAACAGTTGTCTTTTGGATATTGTCACAGCCGTGGAACCAAATAGAGACCCATGGCATGTTGACAAGGAGGGTGAATATATATCTTCAGACCAGGAGAACAACCCTCCACAGTGTCCTTCTCCCTGTGCCAGTCAGTCAGCTGAGGATTCCTGTGCTGATATAGTTCATTTTAAACCTCCTTTATGTGAAGACAGTCCGTACGACATGACTGGTGTGCCATGTAACATGTGTGAAACTACAGAGGAGATGATTGACCTGCACACCTCTCACTGTCCCTGTGATGAGGAGCTGCTGAACACATCAGACTCCTCTGATCATTACCAGTATTTAGAGGAGAATAAAGATGCGACTCACCTCTATGCAGTCATTGACACAGAGCTCATCATAGATGATATTAATGACATGAACCCTGACATTATGATTGAGCACCAAGGTGGAAACAACACAGAGAAACACTCCAATGTCTCGAAGGAACAGCCAGATTTCGGTTCCAATGACAGCTCAGAAGGTGTCAGTGTCTCGTCGGACAAAAACACTGGCGTGGAAGAGAAAACATTAAATGAAAATACAGGATTTGAAAATACACCCAAAGCAACAGTTCACGTCCTGGAGGAAAAGGTGACTCTTAGCAGCTATGCAAATATAGATACAGATTCTCTCTGTCAAGACACAGAGGATTCAGAGCAACTGGAATGCGTGTCATCTGAGGACTATGTTGAAATAGAGGATGGTGAGAATGATGACGATGCTGCTGCTGCTGCTGATCATGATGAGAATGATGAAGGTGACAATCATGATCATGAAACAGATACATGCGAAGAAAAAATGGCACACAGTGAAGGCAATGGCAAAAGCGATGAGTGCTTCAAACAGGGCAGTATCCAGCCTCGCTTTAGACTGTGCTCCATCACGATGCCTGCAGATATGGACCTGAAAATGACACCTGGGCTCGCCGACTCCTTGGTGTTCGCAAACACTTCTGACGTGTTTTTGGAGGACATTGATTTTGAAGGCCACATCGTGCCATTCATGGAGGAAGCAGACGTCGAGCAGGACAATATTAGTGACGAGCACATCTATGAGGAGGCTGGATTGAACTTGGATGGTGACAGCTTGCTAGCAGTAGATAGAAAAAGCATTGTGACACGTTCACGATCTCTTTCTGGGAAAGTGCCCGGCTACGTTCCCGAGACGGTTCCCGAAGAGACGGGCACTGAATACCAAAACGATGATTACTGCTCTGTAGCACTAGTAAGAGGCAACCAGGAAGCGAATGAGAAAGAACAGCGAGAGGTGAACAGGGTTGTTCCTTCGTGCAAATCACGTCACTTTGTGCTCTACCCTCGCTCTGTGTCTGTTGAGGGAGGGGATGCATCCATGTCCGTTTATGAAGATCATGATTGTTCATTAGGACAGGAAGGAAAATCAAGGAGTAACACCAACAATATCTCTCTCAATATCTCGGGGTCATCAGGCAGCTTCTCGCAGAGGAGTCACCTGCCATCCAGTGGCATGTCCACCCCTACATCATTGGTAGACATTCCACCTCCTTTTGAGCTGGCTTACATCACCAAGAAGCCTATTACGAAAAGTTCACCATCTCTTCTGATTGAGAGTGACACCACTGACAAGCAGAAGAAAAAGTCTTCATTTAAGCGCTTTTTGGCCCTGAAGTTTAGAAAGAAACGGGAGAACAAGGTGCACTTAGACATGAACGTTGCCTCCTCTAGGTCTTCATCTGAATCTAGCTACCAAGGACCCGGGCGGGTCCTGGACATGGACAGAAGGAGTACCGGGAGCTCCCCACAAGCCATTCTGAGGTCTGGAAAACCTCAGCGCTCTTCTGAGTCCCCCTCCACTTTTCTCTTCTACAAAGACGGCAGAAGGAAAGGCACCCCAAAGACATTCAACAGTAGAAGGGTGTCCCGGGTGGAGTCGTTTGAAGACCGATCACGGCCACCTTTCACACCTCTGCCCTTGACAAAACCGAGGTCCATCTCCTTTCCTAATGCAGACACATCAGATTATGAGAACATTCCTGCAATTAGCTCAGATTATGAGAACATCCAGATCCCACAAAGGAGACCTACAAGAGTGGGGGCATTTGCAGACCTGTTCGATGATCCCTGTCGTGCTCTTTCCTCTGCTAATGAAAACGACGGCTATGTGGACATGAGCAGCTTTGCTGGGTTTGAAAGCAAGCCAGAAACACCCCAACAGGAATCTGAAAGGTACTGTAAACATGTACATTATGGAGTTGTTACACTGAGGTCATTTCAGTCAACTTCAACATGTTTATTCATTGTAAAACATGTTAAGCGTTCATCGGTTTTATCATGTCGCGATTACAAAAAGTTTTTGTCTCTGAAACATTACTAATTAAGAATGCAGTAGGTATTTTGATGATATGGTCACATTGGATTATGAAAGTAGTAATCACTTTAGAAATTAAAATAATTACCATGGCATCTACACATTTATAACAGTTTTACTCTTTTTTTCAGAGTTTCAGAACATTTTTTGACAACTTTAATTTGACATGCTTATGACTGTTTTGGTTGAGTGTGAAATGTTAGTGTTGACACTTGACAACTTTCATTATAATTTAGAATAACAACATTTTTAGCCGTCAACATTTTTATATTTCTGAAAATTATATAGGCTTGTGATTTTTGTCTGTAGATAGTATAGCTTTCTCTGGTCAGCATCTCCATATATAATGCTACTGTATTTAACTGGAAGGTGCAGTCACCAGAATTATGAATGCAGAACTAAAACTTTGTGACAGAATTCAGCTA
The DNA here is from genome assembly GCA_025773905.1 of Chitala chitala. Lineage (NCBI taxonomy): Eukaryota > Metazoa > Chordata > Actinopteri > Osteoglossiformes > Notopteridae > Chitala > Chitala chitala. The sequence goes on along the minus strand of JABJVR010006214.1, from coordinate 46,871 downwards.
AATGACAAGTAGCTGATGTTTTACAGAGTGCACTTGTAATGATCATAGAACATTTGTTGAGGAATATCGCTTAGAAAACCACTCTGTTGTCTTTTTTATTGTTTTGTCTGTCTGGTAAACTACATATTGATTGTTCTGTCTTAAAGAGTCTGTTTTAAAGAGGACTGCACGTGGTTTTCTTCTGGTGACGTTATCTACGTTAGCTGCATTGAAAAGGCCATTGTAAACTCTTCTATACATTCCTCTAGCCCGGGTTTAGCTGAAGGATGCATTAGGCTGTCATTGGTTTCTCCCAGAAGCATCTGATGGTGTTTGCTGATATATTTGTTTCATGTCATTACGCTGCACCTCAGCCAATCATCCAGCTTGGAGTTGCTCTGTAACCAAAGATGTCATTAACTGCATATAGGTTTTATTATTGTGCCAAGTGTACAACCTCAGCTGTTAACTGTGTCATATCTGCATTTATAGAACTATTAATGTATTTTATTGAACTCGATGAGGAGTCAAGTGGTAGCTTTGCTGCCCCATACTTGTCAGGCTGTGGGTTTGAATCTGACCACAGGGATTTCATATTCCCATATTCTTTGTGCCTTGTCTTAGCACAGGCTCACATACTTACAATGATTTAATGACTTTAAGTTTCAGTTTGTATATATAAGTGTGATTGTGTGAGGGACCTGTATAAAAATTCCTGTGAAATATCAATTTTAAATGGTTCTCAAAATAACATCCTGTACCACAGGAACAGACAATAATAAAAGAAAAGATATAATCTGACAATCAGAACAGGAGCATCTCAGACCCTTCTTTACCATAGTGACTCACCATATGTACCCAGACCTAGTCCTAATTGAACTGTATAGGTGTGAACTGCAGATTAGGTGTTCTGTACATACTCCAGACATTTGGCATTGGTTATAATGGAAGTTTGAGCGTGACTGTTAGTGTAACATTAACCAACTTTAGCAGGCTGTGCAAACTGACTGGAAGATATCTGTGGCACGGGGCTGCCAGGCGTCAAGTCAGGATGAGGTCACAGCCAGGGCATCCCAAAAGAGGAACCATCCTGCGTAGGAGCTTCTGCTGTGCTGTTTGCAGGAACTACAAGACAAGGGTGCTGTGACTGATGGAGAAATGAACAGGGGGCACCTGGCAGTGGAGTTCTCATAATGCATTATGATTTGTTGGCTCAGTTAACGCTTCTAAAAACTCTAAGGCTTACTCTGGTATAAATATAATGGTTGCATGGGTATGTGAAGACTTGAAAGTTAGCTAGCATGTGTTAGGACAATATTTAACATTTCTGTGCAAAGCCAGTATCATGTAGGTATGATGGTTTTAGGAAGTGTCCCTCTGGTTGCTTTTTGTGGGAGTGCCAAACATTTCTCTGAGCATTTTAAACCCTAAGAAGTTAAAATAATAGTTGTTTCTGTACATGTTTTTATTGACATGCTGTATCATGGGCTGCTGTTAACATCTGCATATGTGTAATTATAGGGCTCATCTTTTGAATTAAAGTATACATACATAACATAAATTTCATTATACCAAAAAAAATTGTGCACAAAGGTAGGCAAAATTAAATATGGATCATCTGTACAATCTGTATTTATTTTTGCATAAAAACAGTATTTATATGAACACAAATGGTACGCAAAGTAGAATAAATGTATAATCACAAAAACAGAACCAATTTAGGCCTAACAAAATCAACCTAACAGGCTAGGTTGCCAGTAGGTGAAGTCTGTGGTTGATTGAATGATCTACGCAAGTGTACCAGGAGGAGTCCTGCCAGGAAAAGAACCGGTGCCACTACTGCCCACAGTTATTTGATGTTTGGAGTGCTTAGCAAAAGACCCAAGCGCTCAACTCAACTAATAACCGTTATCCTGACACTTTGGGAAATACCACTGTATACTGTACTCCAAGATAACAACCCAAAGTGAAAAAAGTGCAAAAAATGGTATTTGGGCCTTAAATTTCAAGTTTTTGTTAATAACCACAAATTGAAATTTTTAACTTTCAATGTAGCTGTTGTAAAATGTAAGCATTATAGTACTGTAGGTTTTATGAAGTAAGACACACACAATATACTGTAGATCTCAAAACCGCAAGGCTGAAAAGCCATTGTAACAAATGACCTGGGGCGTCATCAGTAGCAGTAACCAACAGTGGGCAGAATGTGCATCCCATTATGTTTATGAGCATGCTCCATATATAGCACACGAAGATGAATAAAGCATCATCATCGATGGAGGTTGCATGCTGTTGTATGGAGTTCCTCCGATAGCTGAGGCACACTGGAATACGTAATGGGATTTCCCACAGAGCAACATCTGGCTGTAAAAAATGTAATACCACTGTGAAACACGATCAAAGGGAGACGTTGACTTTATGTGTCCAGTGCCTTTCCTATATGTGGTCTCACACATAATAAACCTCTTATTACACTACTGCATTTAACAGAGAAGTGTGAAAAGTAAACTATATGGTTTGAGTTAATTGTGTCATAGATCGTATACATAAAGCTTTGTAAAGAGACTCACGCTACTGTAAGGTCAGGCGCTAAACAGGAAAGTGGGTTTAGGGAATGGAAACCTGTGTGTGTTTGAGTCTGTACATACAATCCTGCATCAGTGACCTACAAGTTCTATTGTTCTTCTCCAAACAAAGAGTTTGTTCTCCTGTGGGGGTGGACTTTATTGTACATTCATCATTGGAAGGTTTAACTGGTTAAAGGTTTGACAGCTAAAAAAATTTCCTGTTGGCTATTTTTCTTTATCAAGTTCAAGTGGCCAACAGTAACTGATGAGGCTGGTTCTTAGAAGTGTCACAATGTGTCTCCCTTAACATCTCACGTCTATGTGGTTTTAGGCCTTGTTATAAGACCAGCACTTAAGAGCTGCATCTTACAAAGTGGTTTTACAGAGGAACAGTGGAATTCAGACAATAAAAGCCACCATGCATAAACATGTAGCAGGATAAGTTACTTTCAGTGAAGGCATCTGTAATAGAAAGTCAATACCTTACATTATGTGGGGTGCTTGCAGACAGAGTTTAAGAAATGAAACAAAATGGTACCCATTGTGTTTCAAAGTCTGAATGTGATCTACTGATTAACAGGGGGCTTTTCAGAGGAAATTATTAGGTCAATAAAAACCGGTGGCTGTACTGCACATTTTTGTTGTCACAATGTTGTCACAATGTTGTCACAAAGTGCTCGAGGGAGATTTACAAAGACAAATTAGGTTTCTGCCTCACAGAAAACGTTCTCTAAATTGCGTGCCTTTTACCCTTTCTTGAGGAACAGTGGCAGATTAGTGTGCAGAGGGAAAGTGTGGCCAGTCACTTTACAGTGTAATCAGGAGTGAAGGAAGGAAGAGAGAAGCGCCAAAAGTGCTAATTCTGTTTTTTATTGCCCATTTTTGAGTGCAGACTATTTACCCATTTTTCCATTTTCTTCCACATAAGTGAAAATAGATTGTGATTAATGTTTAATCTCTGTTTTTTTTTTTTTTTGCATGTGTCCATGTGATAATGAATTGGGGGATCAGCATGAAACATGACCAGGATAAAGTACATCATAAAATACAAATCCGTAGTTTTATCTCGTGTGTGAAACCACAGCACGTTCTTGTTTCGATGAGATTTTGTTATGTAGATTAGTGAAAGGTTGTAAAACTCGTACACATAGTTACTGAAAAAGACAGTCAGACACTGCTATAATGGCTTGCTATTTCAGACAAACTGAAACACGGTAAGTGTTAGGCTTATTATTAAAAATTTGTGACAGGTACTGTACAATTTCATACAGAGTAATTCATTATTGTAATAATGTATTATACTTGTATAGTGCTTTTTAAGACAAAGTGCTTTAATAATAATTATTTGTTATTTAGCAGACGCTTTTATCCAAAGCAACTTACATTTCATCTGTGTGTTACAATGAGCTAGTGCTGGGTGTCTTGTTCTAGGACACACCAGATGGCTGGGCTGGGATTCGACCCGGGAAACTTCTGCCTCCCGGCTTGATGTTCTACCCTTTGAGCCACCAGGCCGCTTTAAAAAGGAGTAGACTCCTTCAGCACCATCAGTGTGCAGTGTGCACTTGGATAATGCCATGGCAGCCGTATTGCACCAGAAAGCTCACCCCACACCAGCTATAGGTGGGGAGGAGAGTGTGATACAGTCAGTTCACACAAGGGGATTATTAGGAGGCCATGACTGATAAAGCCCTCTGGGAAAATCTAGCCAGGACACCAGGGACATCCTTACTGGTACCAGTTGCAACACATAATAGCATATTTTTAAGTTATGTAAACAAAGTATTTTAAAAGCATTTAACAAAAAACAGTTCATAATGTAAATTAAAAATTAAAAGTCTTAGAATCTGGGAAATTCACGGATAGGAAGCATCAGGTCTCATACACATATAGGGTCATTCTCTTGAAATACTCGTGTTACTGAAGAAGGAGCACCGGTGTGCATTGGTGGCTGTAGGAAGGACACATAGCTGAACGTGGTGTACTCTCTGTCCTGAGCTCAAGCAGGGTTTGACATTTGGTCACTGGCTGTCAGGCTAATGCCTCTGTGGGCACAACAGTGGTACGGCCCCACCCTCCTCCCAACACACGACCTCAGCCGAACAGCACTGCCGCAGTCCTGAGGAAGTGTGTGGTGTCACACAGCATTCCTGCCTCCAAACGGCCTCTCTCTTGGCCACAGCTGCTGGGGCGTCCATGCGTGCCTCAGCTGAGCTGCGAGGGCTTCCCTCCAGGCTTGCTCTCCCTCCGACAGGGGCCCTGCTGCCACACAGCAGGGAACGGGCACCTGTGCTTGAGCTCTTGACATCTGTACAGTTTGGCCCCACCCGACCGCTGTGAGAGGGAAGAGGGAGAGCAAGGCAAGCATTGATGGCAGTTTTATTTACATCCAGTTTTCTGAGCAGGTCCCTTTATTACAGTGGACATCCATCCGTGCCATCAGCAGAGGGCAGAACATTGCTTATGTGGGAGTAGCTGCACCTCTGCACTCAGACTTAACATGTCTCACTCCAGAGTAAAGTGGGAGATTTCTTAACCTGCTCAACAAGCACTTCCTACGATGATATTGACACGAACACAGTGCACAGAGCAATGGTCTCTCTTAACTGTGCTTCTCTTGCTGTGTTGGGGATAAAGAGGCTACGCTGAGCCTCACATCATTTCTCCCATGTTGCTGGGAGAACCAGAGAAGCCTGGGCCTGAGGATGACCAAGGCAGGACATCAGAGGAGGAAGACGGCGGGCCGGACCACAGTCATGACCGACAGGTGAGTCGACAAGAAACTCAGGACATAGAACTCGATATAGAAGCTGCATTTTCCCACTCTTATTACTGCACATATTTACCATTTGTATTAACTTGGCGGGTGTCAGTATGTATCACGCAAGTGCATTGGACTTGTTTAATGAAGTTGTAAGACAAATTTGTTTGGAAAGGCTGGGGGAAGGGCAAGGGACTCTGTTTTTACAACTTCTACACCAAAGTGAAATTGCAGGATGACATATTCTAGCAGTCTTGTGTGTGGCAGTACAACAGTGATGTAAAACACTTGTATCTGACTGCCAGAGATACTGTGGCGTGGGTATTGTTGTCAGACCGTAAGGTTCACCCCATGGTTACACAAACAGCCATTTTGCAACAGCACAGAAAGGGAACCCCACCCAAGCCCTCCATCTCAAGGATATCAAGCAGACAGGGGTCATGTGACTCCCGCTTCCTGGTTTTCTTTTTTTCTATGAAAATACTTCAAGACCAGAAAATACTTGTGCCCATCCCAGGAAAGCCTTCAGGAAAAAAAAAAATTCGCTTGCAAGTCGAAACCTCAGGAAAAACATGTTTATTATGCCATGTTTTGTTTAAGAGCAACTAGAGAGTATTGTGGCAAAGCTACATTATGCACGTGTAGCATCATTATACAACAAAACTATTTATAGCCCCTGTATTTCTGTGTTGATTGTATGACCCAGACAATTGTAGACTGAATGCTAACACCATCTTGGACAACATGTTGGCTTTCCACAAGTACTCTCAATCCACATATTCAGCCAGCTGTTTGTCTCTGTTCAACTTATTTTACTGCAATCAGTCATGTTGTTCTCAGTTATTACCAGTAGCCCTGAATGTCTGAAGGCTTTGTGACCTGAAATACGCATATCTGGAATTGTGTTTGCATGGGTAAGGGTATGTTTAATTTATTGACATCCAAAAGTGAAGCATGTTGGTTTTTTACAGTCTGTTTTAAACTAAACAATCTTGTATCCATTTGATGTTCTGCATGTTTGTGAGCTGAAATTCCTCCCAGTTTTTGTTGAGTGCATCAGGACCAACAAGTTGTACCAACAGCTTCACTCTTACCCAGTATTTGCTGGTTGTTACAGCTGTGAGTCTGAAGGTCAGTGATGGGGTGAAGTGAAGTTGATCAGCAGGAAAACTCACTGAAACCAGTGCAAATAATTCTTAGTGGGGGGGGGGGGGGTCATTGAACTTCAACTTTTTTATTTTCCACATACATCTAATAGGTGGAAAATGAGGCTAGTTGGTTGGGTTGGTACAAGCAGCTAGACCCTTATTGCCCAGACATGTAGCTTTATTCACAAAATATTTTTGATTTGTAAACGTAAAGACGTTTACTCTAGTAAACTCTAGATATAAATAAATGTCGGTAAAATTGCCCTGTCAGTTTATGCAGAAAATCATATTTGGGATTTGTAAATATCTTTGTGTATTTTAGTTGATGACCAATTAGGTTACAATGGGATGTTTTAACATACTTTTCTGAAGAGATCATAAACACAGTGCTATAGCATTATGCTGTACAATAATAAAAAAGAAAGGTGGTACAATATAGTTTTCAAACAGCCAAGTACAGGCAAAGAGGGCATCTGTAAACAGTCAAACACATTTAAGTGGAAGAAAAATCTTCACATTTTTGGTTGGTTTCCAGCCATTTCCACATGTGTAGGAGGGATGCAGGTATGAGGCTATGCTGAGCATGTTCATGACAGGCCTCGTGACAGAGTGGCAGTAAATAAAGGCTGCCAGGTCTTCTATGAGTATAACATATATGTATAAGCATTTTAAAGATCTGCTAATACGTTTAAACAAAAATGTGGGGGACAGTATCCCGTTTATCACGTGTATGTCCAGTTAACTGCCCATCGTGGGCAGACCATGGGCTGTGTGTCTGGTAATCTCCTGTATGTACATAAGCATGTACTTTGTAAATGCCTTTACTGTTCACAGGAAGTGAACCCCATGTGATCAGTTTTGTTTCTAATTTTAACTTATTATAACATCATATAATTACCTTGTCGTGTTGAGATTCTTTTTTTTACATTAGTGACCCCCTGGAAGATATTGCTCATAGTATTATTGGTTATTTTGTTTCTCTACTGAAAGACTGAATACAGTTGTGTTGTACCCCTGTCTTATTTACATTTACATTTTACATTTTATTCATTTAGCAGATGCCTTTGTCCAAAGCATCTTACAATGACTGAGTACACATGCATGTCAAAAAATTTGGTCTAACTGTATCAGAAAATCTCAGTAACAGTAAGTGTTGTCCTATAATCAAAGTGCACACGATTAAGTCACGATTAAGTCTCACACAAGTCATAAGAGTAAAGGGAAATGTACAGTCTTGTACAAACAAGAAAAACATGTACAAACATGGGTATTTGAGGTTCCAAGATCTACCCCAGTTGGCGGGAACTGCAGATAAGAGCATAAGCCTTATATAACCCTTTGTTATGTGCCCAGTTGTATTTGCTTTATGTTTATGTGTCTGTGCATCTCTTTGAACTCTCGCGGGACTGACTCTGAGTTGGAGAACGTACATTGGTCTTCAGGAACGCCAATCACTGTGCTGAAGAACCAATGAAGAGCCAAGACATTGACAGGAAGTCTCTGGTTTGGGAATTAGAAAGAGTATAAAAGTGACTTCCTAGAAGATGTGTATTGCTGGGTTGTAATTACTCACTTGTAAATATAACTTCATAATTTTTTCACTACCAAAATTCATCTTCATTATTGTCTGCTCCACACTACAGTTTTCCACAAGCACTCTGCGTAGTCCCCATTGGCTTTCACCATTTCCAAAACAAAGGATACGAATCAGTACTGCCGTTGCTTGACATGCCCTTCTATTAATGGTTGCCTGCACAGTACGCAATTGATTGGGGAGCTCTTTAGTTGTTAACTACATATTTTTGTCATTTTTATAAAAAAAAAAAATTCCAATTTTGGCTGTGATTAAGTAGATGAGCAGATAATGGATTAGCAGATACAGGGGGCCCTACTGTACTTTAGTATTAGTCAGTGTGTTATTGTTGTCTGTACTGTGTCACCTAAAATTAATCTTTACCAAATATAGAAAAATGAAAAAATTGATCATGTTACATGAGAAATATACAAATATTATACTGATACATAGAGACAGTGAGATAGAAGTAACAGTTGGATACTTCTAATTTAATTTCAACCATGCCAAAATATATATTTAATAATGTAACTGATACTGCTTCTGGACTATATGTATCCATTTGTACCAGACATCTGTGAGGACCTACAATTATTTGTCATAGAAAATTTTGAGACATATTTTTTTCCAAATGGTCTTTTTTTTTTTGCAGCAATTTCATTTTCATGAAGAAAAAATGTAATGTTAAAATCAGAATTCAATCTCAGGTGTTCCTATTTTAATAAATATTTAGTGCCCTGTGTTCATTTATGACAACTGATTATCTCTTACAGAATGACGGCAGGACAAGAGCATTCTACATTGTAAAGGCACTGTTGGATTCAGAAAAAGTGTAAGTAATTTTGAAGCTGTTCACTGCCCTAGCCTTTGAACTGGGTGTATATGTTGTATAATGTGAACACCCTGTAAATGACAGACCTTATTAGGTTGTGCAGTTATACAAATGTTTTCTATGGTGGGGTGATTTAATGTGACCCTGCAGGGGAAGTGGAGCACAATGCAATGCACATGTTTTATTAACGTGTTTGTAACATTACAACAACATTCTTTGACTTTAACATTAAATCCTCCTTTTGGGTATAAACTACTTCTTTCTTGCATTGTATAGTCTCTACAGTGATGACAAACAGCTTCCTAGTGATATGTATTGAAAATGAATTTCTGATGAGTGATAACTAGGCCAGTGTTTAATATATGATTTCCCAGTGTTGCTCAGAAGCCGTGTTCTCAGTTCACATATATTTAACACAAAAACAGACCTTTGTTAGGGACTTGACCGTGTGTCTTTGTGGCTTCTTTGCAGACACGTGCAGGGGTTGAAACTACTCCAGGAGGTAAGAATGTAGACACATTAATCTGCTAGATATATGCCCTTCTGCCAGTTGTTAAGATTAAGTGTGCAGACAATAAGACTGGGTTGATTTATATCTTTTTCAAGACTGTACATACAAACAGTGGTGCCACCGACTAAAACAATTGGGCTGTATGAGTTTTTGAGTGGTAGTTTATCACTTTCCAGGAGATGATGCGTGTTCTCAGTGGGGTCTTCTCTAGCGTGCCATGCCTCCTACATCTTAGATGCCTCATTAGACCAATCCAATGGGACTTTAATTATGCACAGACCCTCAGCAGCTTGTCCAGAAGAGCCACTATACAAAAATATTCATCTGCTGTTCACCTAATACATCTGTCTCATCCTTACTTTTACAATAGTTAGACCAGGACATGTGTACGTGTGAGTGCATATGGGGTTTGGTAATGGAGTGGGGTTAGTACTGCCATTAATAGCTATCAGGTTGGGTAGGCAGGACCAGAGAGGGTGGAACAGGCGGTCTCTGCAAGGTGGTGTGTGCTTGGCTGATGTGTGTGCGTGCACACATAGAGAGTTTAGCCAGAGATAATGAACAACAATTTTGCAGGATTTCAGGGCCGCAGCGGCAGCGGTCGTGGTGGAAGATGGTGGAGCAACCCTGCGGGAGGAGACATTGAGCCAGATCCTGGGCCAGCTGGGAGATGTTTATGAGCTCCACAGTTACATCCTGGAGGAGCTGGAGAGCCGAGTAGGACAGTGGTGAGACCTTTGAACACACACGTATGCACACGTATGCATGCGCACACACACACAGTCTCACACACACAGGCTCATACACACGTACACTCACAGATACACGCATAGTCTCACACACACAGTTTCACATAAACCCATACACAGAGACAGATACACATACAAAACCACACACACACACAAAACCACATACACAAACACACTCATGTAACTCAATATTGTCAGCCACCTGTCCAATATTCACAAGATTTAACTTTTATTATCTGGAAGACTGTATTACTGTATTATCTGGAAGCCTGGAATACTGTATTACAAAGAGTCTTGCGTTGATCGGCTATTGGGATGGTTTAATTTGTATATTTGGCATGGCGAAATACACAGGGGAAGCCTCAGCTTTTCACTGCAGTTGACAGAACACAGTGAGACAGTCACCACCCCTATAATTGAAAATCACCAAGTAAGTTTAGCAAGTCCACACACTGTTCAGATACGTCCTGTCTACCTTAAGGGAGGAGAGCCAGAAGATTGCTGATGTCTTCCTGTCTCGACGGGCAGAGTTTGCCATCTTCACACCCTACATTGCCAAGTATGATCGTGGCATGGTCTTGCTAGACAACAGCTGCCAGAGATCTCCAGCCTTCAGCTCCGTCGTCAGGCAGTTTGAGGTGAGAGCTGTTCAGAGGGTGGGAATACCTGTTGACAGCCTGGGACTCTGTGACTGGGTTCTCCCTTTTTGGATCAGGGTTCTCCATTAACTTCCCTAATGCAGCAGTCAAAAAAATTCCATACTTCATAAATCAGAGCTTAGGACTTTTGTTAGACACTAGACAGTTTTAAAATGCTTACAGACCAGTTATAGACATTAATATTTCAATGCATTGTATATTGTGTAGTACATAAAGCATACAACATACAATATTCTGAAATGCAGATGTCAGCACAGTCATGGATAACATGTCGCCCCAGCAGATTCTTCCTTATTGCTGTCAGTTGAAATATATCTTTGGTACATTGTAGTTAATGGCACAAGATACTGCAGTCAGTGGTTTTGTTATCATTTTTTATTCATGTCCCACTGGTTTTTTCTCAGTGGGTAGTAAAAAGATAAAGTAATGAGAAACTGCATAAAAGGAAAATGCCACGGAGATGAACAATTTACTGAAACACCCGTTCTTTTCACCTAGAAAAACAGATCAATTAATCGAGTATTAAAGACCAGAATATGTGCCAGCAACGCCAGACTGAAGATATTTGTTCCAGGACTGAGTGACACTGACCAATGCAGGGTGCATGCCATGACCCTGTGTGTCTGACCTGGAGTGACCATGTGGCAGGCGTCAGGGGTCCTTGCTTGAGATGCAGCTGCCTCCGATCTCAGACGATGCAGTCCATGTGGTGGTCTCATTTGTATTCGATCGATTCCCTGTGTGATGCCTCAGCAACCTGCGGTAGATACTGCAAGTCTACAGCAGTCAGCTAATAAGAACGATAAACAGTTTTTTCAGGAGCCTGTGGGTGTTCAGTCTTCCTGTACCTTGCGCCACAGTCCAGTGTTGAACTGCATATGTCGTAGCCACTTTTATTTATCTTAAAGAACTGAGTTTCGTTCCCAGTTTGGGCAAGTACAAATTACATGTATATATATATATATTCAGTTTCTGGCTTGTTTTTTTACCGCTCTGTGTGTTGTGCGGTGTATTTTTGGGTGATTGTTAAGTAAGTCCAGCTGTTAGCAGCAGTAAGTGTAGCTGGTCTGTGGGAACCTGTCCTCATGTGCTGTTCCTGCCATGACACTTAGCGGCCAGCCCCAAGCCCCGCAAAGCTTTAAGTGAGAAACTCCTGTGTAGCACTGGTACTTCTGAGCAGGTCCTATGGGAGACATGTAAAGCATCATAACAGTGTTGTGCCACAACTGGGATTTCCACCCTCTAAACCATGGTGCGTGTGATTGTCATTGTCACGGGTCTCTAACTGTGGAAATACACATAGTGCTTTTCAGTTTTCTTGGGAAGCATTTGAACTTTTTTTTTCCCCTAAGAGTTCAGAACACTCACTGTGCTGTGGCAAGAAGTGGCATCATTGTATATAGGCTGGAGAGTGCAGATGGTTCGAGCCACACCAAAGCCCAGCGGATGCTGATAATGTGCCTGTTTATGCATCCTGTCAAGCCTCTCCGCCTGTTTTCCAAAGAGTGGAGGCAGGAATGACCAATGGTGAAATGAGCGCGATGCTTTCTTTGTTCCTCGTTCTTGTTGTCAAAAGTGAGAGTTACCAGAAGCAGCAGCACAGGACGAGGGTTGACAGGCATGGGGAACCGTATGGCTGCAGGAACAGAAATGGCAGAGATGAGGCACTCTGTGTCTACAGGGCCACGAGTGACGAGGATGAGGAAGTCTATGTCTGCAGGAACAGAAGTGGCAATTTTCTGGAGACAAGTATTTAGGCTACGTTGATTCTGTGTGTACACGCAATTTTTTCTGTGTGTGTGTGTGTGTGTGTGTGTGTGTGTGTGTGTGCGTGCGCTGGAGAAATTACACAGTGTGAGCTACCAGGGAAGCTGAGAAACGATCATGATCAAGGAGGTGGCCTTTATTGCTCCCCAATTAAATCAACATATTGCACAGACTGTGGTTTGGCTCCAGGCAGCATTGATTTGTGGGGCTGCGCTAAATGCTTACGTGCCCTTGCGTGCAATGATAAGCGTGCCAGCAAAACTGTTCATTTTGCCTTCGCTTGATTTTTTTTTTGTTTGTTTGTTTGATTTTGCTGTAACAACTTTTGTACACGTAATGTTCGTCAGACATGCGGCAAAACTTAGCGACTCCTGAGTGAATGGAAACAGGGTAAACAGTTTTGCTCTGACAGAATGGCTTTTAACTCTCTCCTCTGTTGTTGTCTGGCTTCATTCATGTGTATTAATTCCAAAAAATATCTGCAATTTCATGTGTAACGCGCTTTGAGGCACACTGTTGCGAAAGGCGCTATATAAAAATGAATTGAATTGAATTGAACCTCATTGAGCCATTTCATATAATTCATCCTGCATCTTTTGCTATAGTGCTGGTGACACATAAAGGACCTCATTAATTGTTATTTATTAAATCTGTGTATTCCATACAGTAATAAGCGCATACTGGTGGATGACTTACTGGGAATGTGGAGTCAGGATGGTCCTCGTGATGTGCATTCAGACACTTCATACTTACACAAATGTCTGAGCAGGTGTATGTCGTTGTGTGTGTAAACGTGTTTCTGTAGAACCCAGAAGACTCTTAATAAGTTGACATGTATTCTTTACAACTAATTAATCCTCACAAGGATTCTTAGAATTGTTTCAACTGCTTGTTTGAGCTAATTTGTTTTGGTTGTTTTTATAATTTTTTTTTTGTGTCTGTGTTTTTTTTTTTATTTCATCACATTTTGCATGTTGGAGCTGTACATCAATAGTATGATGGGATTTACTTTTCTTCTGCAAATGAAGCATGGCCTTGGGATTGCTTCAGGCTTCTTTTTATGCTTTGGCCACGGTGTGTTAGAGAGAGATGCTGTTAATGTGAACAATGGAACAATACTTAAACACACTGACAAAATCATCAGGACAGAACTACCACAGATATATAGCTATTTTAGCACTATGAAAATGCTGTTGTTGCCATAGTGGCAGGATTTCTGGTTTTAACAAAGGTCCAGTGGGAGGTAAGGAGTTTTATTTCCTAGGTAGTACAGCAAAAGAGACATGTCAGACTTTTAAATTGAAGAGTCTGGATATGACATTGTTGTAACTAAGATGCACTACCATTATCATCCAAGGTTTAGAAAATTTTACATAATGACTGATAATGTGATGTTCTTGTGCTCAGATGTCCATGGTTCAGGTAGACTATGCGATGTACAGGCATACCAAGGTGTGCTACTTCAGATCAGCTGCACTAAAGACATTACTGTAATGTGGTCCTCCTGCAGGAACTCAGCATGTTGTCAGTGTTCCACCTACAGGAACTAAAGCCCCCTGCAGTGTTCCTGACACAGCTGCAGGGCATTGCATGTGGTGTGACATGCATTCTGTTAAGGCTGTTCATTGTAAGAGACTCATCTGCTTGACACAGGAGAGATGTGTGTGAGCACTGAATATGGCGCGGTTTCTGAGTGATGGACAGGGCAGGAATGAATGCTTCAGCTGCAGAGCTAGTCAACCTTCTTTTACACATGTACAGGTGCAATGAATGAAAAGTAAAACTCACCACACCATGCAGAAACTGAGAAATTATGTTGATAAATCAGGAAATTAAAAAATGTAATTTTGAACAGGTTTATTCAAAACATTTCATTTTGTTCATTTTTTTTTTCTACTGCTTTTGACACAACTGATGAAAAAAAATTTAATGGATTAAAAAATATGTTTAAAAAAGCCATACTGTCATGGGAAATTTACCACTCATGCCAAATAGCAACCAAATTAGTCATCCTGTCTCTAGGGTCCTTACAGAAGACAGGATAACATTATCACTCTCATATTCGTCTCACTTTCCACTATTTTTAATGCAGTTTTCCACAGTAATTTTGGTCAGTGTTTTTCTTTTATTCACAAAAACTCACACCAGGTACATACCTG
>JABJVR010006214.1:14528-32066 GCA_025773905.1 Chitala chitala | reverse complement strand
CATACCTGGTCACACCAGGGCCACATCTGTTCACACCAGGGCCACATCTGTTCACACCAGGTCCATACCTGGTCACACCAGGGCCACATCTGTTCACACCAGGGCCATACCTGTTCACACCAGGGCCACACCTGATGCAGGTGCTACCTCACAGGGAATTTGCAGGAATTGGATGCAATTTTTCAGCAGCACTTTGAAGATCATTTTTTGTGTTTAAAAACAGCTTCATACAAGAAAGGTTTTATCTGAGAGGTAGCAGATTGAAACCTGGAATTCATCTATGTATTTTAATGCCATGACTTCTGTGGTTAACCATTTCATGGTGTCATTTAGTTTACTACTGACTCTGTTGGTCCTATTTTCTGCTCCACATGCTGAAATCACAAACACTTCAGTACTGAGTATGGGCGTATTTAGCAGTTTCCAGTCTCTTCTTTTTTTGTATGCTAGTATATTTCAGATGTGCTTGTTTTGTGGATTATTACACCATGTAGATGTATAATGACTGTGAATATTATGTGTTGTGGTGATGTTTTTTTCTGGTTGTGTCTGAATTTTATCTGTGGTATTGTGAAAGATTTGTGTACGTTATACGTTAGTTGGTTGTTATCTGTCTGCACTACAATCTTGAACAGCCCATTTCTGTTCCTCCCATAGAGTTCGGCTGCTGGAAACGTTACTGTGAAACACCAGCTGCTGCAGGTTATCATCCGTGTCCTGCAGTACCGCATGCTACTAACAGGTATCCCCGTCTGGGACCCATGCCTTTATTTCACACAGTTATACACATCTGATGCACATTAACTCCATTAAGTTATTTAGACTTGTTTCTGTAAAATATTTGATTATTGCAGTATGTTTTTATATAAATGTTTTTTTTTTGCAGATTACCTAAATAACCTGTCTCCAGATTCCACAGAGTATGAGAACACCCAAGGTACTTCTTCCTCAGCACATGTCATAGATAAAGCTCTTCGGTCAGTTGCGTTGTGTGATATGACAACCCCTCCCTCCCCAAAGCTCCCAGTACAGTCCTTTTCATGTGTGCAGATCACTGACACTGACCACAATACACACACGATGCCTACAGGTGCAGAGGTATAAGGACGCTCCAGGCGTGTAAATCACAGGCTTAATGACAGTGGGATAACATATTGACTGACACAAAATCTGTGATATTGTGTTTCAGGAGTGACTTGAAATGTAGCACAGTTCAATTAAATACAATTCAGTGGTCTGTAGGTAATCTCAATTAAAGGTGGTTTAGGAAAGCTAAGGGCTGTCCATGTAGGCCGTTCTGTCAGTGTAATGGAGCCTTTACAGTAGTCTTCCTCTGTGTCTCAGTATATGTGCACTAACTACTCTGTCAGAAATCACATCCATTAGCCATGCTGAGACTGTTTGCTTCTCTTATCATTATACTGTAAGTCACAGATAACTTAATATCCAGTGTGACTGGTGTTCTTTCAGCATCCCCATTCTTTTATTTGTTGCCAGCTGCATTGTCAATCGTCGCTGAAGCTGCAGACCAGGCAAATGAGAACCTCAAGGAAGGCGTGAGTGCCCATCTGTTTTTGTATAAATACTATTAACTGCATAACGGTCTTCTGTTTTCAAAAGAAATATGTACAGGTACATACATTGTATTTATTGGTATATATTGCCAGCCCTGGGCATAGGTTGTATAGGCAAATGGTAGAGTTGCCGTCCGTCCATAGGGCCACTGGCAGAAAAGCACACAAACATGTGGGGCAGGGAGCAGGCAAATGAAAGAAATTAAAAACTGAATATAAAGGAATGAAACATAATAACAAGACATGTTTAAAGTTACTGTTTTCATTTTTACATGGATCCTTAAACTGGGCTGTTCTGACATTTCATTCTGTTCTTACAATGAAAACAACTGTAGGAAACCCCTAAAAGTTCTGGGTTCATCAAAAGAGGTCTTAGTCTGTGACCCAACAGTCTTCCCAGCTAACAGGGAGCATTCCCAGAACATTCACTAATGTTAAAAGAATGTTAAGAATGGTCAAAGAACCTAATGGGAACATGCCCTGTTGGCTGGGTTGTTCCCCCCAGTATGTGACAATGTCCCTCTGCCACACCCTGAAAGTGATGGCACAAGAGTCCAGTTTCCTCATGCCCCCCCCCCTCCCCATCTCTCACCGCCACAGGAGAACTTGCTTCGCCTGGTCCATATCGACTATAGCACTGGGGTACAGAGAGACCTGCTCCAACCAGGAAGGGTGAGCTCTGCTTAGCATGATAAGGACATTGTTTTCCTGAAAGTTCAGGCTGTAAATACTTCAGGGCCTACCGTGATTTACTTAACAAGGACTCCTACAGCCCCTGACTCTATCCTTTCCTGATCACATGAATTTATGATGGTTTATACAAAAGGCTAGCTTGATAGCATGACAGGAGTCAGCTCCCCAAGGCTGTGATTTGCTAATTTGCCTGTCAGTCTGCAGTGGTCTCTGAGAGAGGATGTTCTCCTCAGGTATCTGGTATTCATGCAGTGAGTGATAATGTGTGTCATCAACTGAATATGAAATCTTCTGGCAGCCATCTAGAGATAGACTATGTAAAAGTAGTGGAGGAAACTGGATGCCTGGTCCCTTAGGAAGGCAGCACACAGTTATGAGTCACTCATGTAAAGAACAATCCACTGTTCTTTGTGATGTGGCTTGGGAAGCGCGAGTTTTAGGTTGTGCTTGGTAAGCATATGCTGAAAAACACAGTAGGAGATTGAGTTCCCTGAGGCTCCCTGCAGCCCACCGCTCATTTAAAGTTAGGAGCAGCAGCTGCTGACTGCAGTGAGGAATTTGTCCAGTGGTGGACATGTGAATAGGCACACGGCAGCATGTCAACTAGAACAATTAATTGTTTCATGGGGACTTCACTGAAACTGGGCTTTCTGTCCTTGTGATGACCGCGTTGTCAGAAGTTGGTCTTAGTCTGAAATAGCGTGCACTCTGAAGTCACCGTGTCTCATTTTGAATTCAGTAGCAAATTTGCCACTTAATTAATTAGGAGCAATGTGCAGAAAGGATGCTGTTTGTTAATTAAGATGTCCATGTGTAGTGATGAAGGGGTGCTTAGCTTAATTTAAACTGTGTGTGCATTGCAGTGTTTATTAAGGACATCAGTAAACTCTCGTTATCTTTTTTACAGTTTTAATGTGACTGTTAGTCTGTCAGTCTTCTCTGGAGTGAATTTTTTTTTCTTACATTTTAAATGTTATTTTCCCATCATTATAACAGTTTCCTTCTGTTTCTCTTCGGTTGGCATTGCGATCATGTGCCACAGGTATTTGTGAAAGAAGGCTCCCTGATGAAAGTGTCCAGGAAAAGCAGGCAGCCCCGGCACTTATTTCTGGTAAATATTGCTTTTATATTCACTTGACACCACTGAAACAGATGAACTGCATGTTTCTTTTGGACTTGTTGTTTAGTTGTGGTCCTGGTTAATTCTGAACGTGATCTGAACCCATTGTTTGTTTTGTGTACCAGCCAATGTCTCACTTGTTTCCCAGACGCTCAACAGACAAGCATGTGTTCTGGAATTCTCATTATGTGGGCGTTGCCAGACGGCAGTAATTCCAGGCTCACTTTGACAACTACTTTTTTACAGCAGGCTTCCAAATGCTCTGCCATGGTGACCGATGATGCAATAATATTAGTTGATATAATGGGACACTGTTGGTGTGTTTTCCCCAGGGTCTAACAATATTTATGTGGGAATACAAATGTTCTCACAGAAGGTGGGTGGGGGTGGGTGGCACTGTCACTCCAATGTCCCCAGATGGTAAATTACATGACAGCAGGAGTGATGGAAGTGAACCATCATCTGAAACTCTGCATGAAATATATGACCATGCCAACATATGTAATACTACAAAAACATGTCAGGATAGCGGGGTGCGTCTGAACTTCCAGCCAGTGTACGTGTGCTTCACCACAAACTCGACTTTGAAGTGTGCTTGTTTCAGTCTCCTTCTAGGAGACACACAGATATCTCTCTGTTTTACGCACACACATGCCCTGTGTTCTTCTGAGCTGTATTGTGTTGGAGGTTGCAGCCATCGCGCTGAGCTGTACAAGTAGAGGACCGCACCTAAGCTGCAGAGTCACACTGAGTTCAGTGTCACCGGCACCGCGGCGCACCCTGCATGCTCTGTCCCGCCTCGTAAGCTGGCGCAGTGCCCCCATGCCAGACCCACAATGTGGCCGCGGGGAGGGACTCTGCGTCCCGTTGAGTAAAGGGAGGCGAGGACACCAGGCCACCCCCACCCAGTTCCAGGGCTCGGGCTCCAGCCCTCTTATTGAAAGCCACGTTTCCTGACAGGATGCTCAGTGCGGATTACTGGATGCCAGTATCCTGTCCAGGTATTACATGGACAGGACTGGGAAGGCTGGGCCGTTTGTCTGGAACCAGAAAATACATTCAACAACCATGAGAAACCTGACTTTTATGAATTACTGTTGTTTACTTATGTTATTGCAAAAACCAAAAGAAAAGTAAATCATAACATCTTGAGACCCTATATGTTTGTGTCCAGTATAGGGGACATTTTGCTGTTGTATCTCTTCCTGTACTGACTGTAGCAATATGTTTAATTACTGGAGTTCTGTAAAAATGAAATCCTGGGCTTTCCAGTGATACCTCGTTTGTTGGAATGTTGACAACTTCCTTTTTTCACAAAAACAGCTTAAAAATTGCAACATATTTTCTTCCTTGGGCCTCAGGTGGAGAAAAACACCGTGTAGCAAAGTTGCCACACAATGCCTTCGCCATTTTAGTTATTACGAGCAATTTTTTTAAATGTTCAGACATGCGCCACAGAGTTTTATTTAATCATTGTGGATACTGACATGAGGCCGTTCTCAAGGAAAAATTTTAAACGTTCTAAGATGAGATTTTACAGTTTTATCACTTGGCTTCAGCCCAGTAAACAGGGAATGTTCCAAGAATGTCCAGAACGTTCTGGCGACATTAGTGAATGTTCTCGGAATGTTCCCTGTTTGCTGGGAGTTGCAATGCAAATGTAGAGGTACAGAAAAACACAGGTTTCTAAAGCTTAGAAAAAGGCTAATGTCACAGTTTTTAGATGTGTCAGTGACATGTGCGAAAACACTGAGATAATTAAATGTCCTGGAACCTGAGCCCATTCAGAGTGCAGGTACTATTAATTTACAGTTCAAGCCCCCCCCCCCTTGCCACTGCAGTGTCACTGAAAGTGCCATTGTAATCCATTGTAATAGCACACAACAAATATAATGGCCTGTGTTTCTAAATGCAGCAAATGTTAAACGCATCCAGTTCAAATGAAAAAGTTAGAGAAAATGGGAAAGATCAGAGAGGAAGAGGAAGTTGTGTGGAATTTCAACTAGAGTGATGGTTTATTGAGAGAAGCTAATTTATAAAGCAGTGAGTATAGTCAGTCCAGTTGCCTGTCAGTTTGCACTTTTAGCCAGACGTTTCAACAAACCTTCATATAGAGAAAAGTATCCATCGGGTTTCGTTGGGTGGTAGAGTGGTTTTTGTAAAGAAAAGGAGTGAAAAGGAGGTAATTTATGGTCTGTATGGGGGAAGAATGAGACAGGAAGAGCAAAGCTGTGACAGAATGGCCTTTTTGTCCTGACTGCTGCCTACCCTGTTGCTCGTAACCATCCCAGATGCAGCTCCACACAGCAGGAGAATTCCTGGATGCTGGTTTCTGAGCTACAGGATGTTTGTTACATACAGTGTGTTCATAATGAATGAGGTCATCCCTTCTGCAAAATGTAAATGTGAATTTAGTATGAGCTTAGTGTTACAAATTGCTCTGTTTGTGAGTGGAACAGCATATAACCCCTTGTTAACACGTTTTCCCTGTTAGTTTGATATCCACAGCCATCAGATTGTGAACATGCAGTGAGAACTAATGAACTGTGAAATTTTTAAACGCCACGGTTGCTGCATAAACAGTGAGTTATTTACAAAGTGATCACAAGGATGTGTAATTTAAAATCAACATACTACAAGCTGGAATAGACACTTGGGTTGATGGATGACCTAGTCAATGTGAAGGAGATTATATGCTAGCCTGTAGTGCCATCTACTGGAGAACTGAGCACATCACCGTAATCACTGTTACATAAAAGTCCTAGTTACAACCCAATCTTTTTGTGTCTCACAGATGAACGACATACTGCTATACACGTTCCCTCAACAGGATGGAAAATACAGACTGAAGAACACCCTGACACTCACAGGGATGAAGGTTTGGCCCTGTTACTGTTTTCTGCACACGTTTTTTCACCTGCTGTGTTGTCACTTTAGCTTCTCGAGTCATTTGCCTGCCTCACAAGCAGTTTTGCCATTCCTGCCTTCAGGTGAGCAAACCCATCATAGAGAATGTGCAGAACACCCTGAAGATTGAGGTGGATGACATTACCATCATACTGTCAGCCAGGTGGGTATCCGTTGCCTTACAGGAAACAGTCCGGCTTCAGGATCCGGATGCACAGCCCCACCCCCCAAAAAAAAAGTCAGACACATGAACCCTGTCTATGTCCCTACAGCTCACTGGGTGAGCAGGAGGACTGGTTCCACACCCTCAGCCGCACCGTGGAGGAGCACAGCAGGGGTCACAGTGCCTTCGGGACCTACAGCGGCGAGGTGAGGGACCCACGGCCCAAGCACACGGCGTGTGACCCTAATGAAGTAACGTCCCACTCTCACGCTCACAACATCACTGTGCCACAGGCCAGGGAAAGGCTGTGGATGTCCCTGGGGGAGAAGGCGCCCACCCTGGTGCCCACGTCGCATGTGATGATGTGCATGAATTGCACCTCGGACTTCTCCCTGACTCTGCGCCGGCACCACTGCCACGCCTGCGGGAAGGTGAGCGGCAGCACAGAGCGCCCGCACCTCTCACGCTGCCCCAGCCACCTGCCTGCCATGAACCAAGCTGGGCCCGCCTGTCATACATGTCCCCGTGTGCCTCTCTCCACAGATTGTCTGCAAGGGCTGCTCCAGAAACAAGTACCCACTGAAGTATCTCAAAGACAGGTTGGCCAAAGTGTGCGACCACTGCTATGCTGAGCTCAAGAAGCAAGGTAGGCCACACTCTCACCAAATGGGCTACAGTGCACATTGCAAGGTTACACCCCCGGTCAGAGGGAGACATGAGACCCTGTGTTTCTTCTGCCTGCAGGGGGCGATGTCGTTGACGTTAGCGGTAGTGCCAGTCCTCGGACCACCCGCTCTAGTCGCCCGCTCTCTGCCGTCTTCCAAAACATTCACCCCCCTAACCTGTGGAGAACTAGGAAAACAACTGCCACCATCAACCACGTAAGCTCACCTGTACTCACCTGACATGAAGCTGACAGGGAGGAGAGGAGGAGTGCACATGCACTTGCAGAACTCCCTGTGTCTTCCAGCAGTTCCTGCAGAGAATGATGACCTGTCTGTTACTACTCTGAGCAGGTGACTGTGGACCCAGAGGGCCCTTCCACCTCTGGCACGCTGAATCGCTGCAAGAGGAGCAAAAGGAACTGGAAGAGGCTGTGGTTTCTCATCAAAGACAAGGTATGAAGCACATTCTACCCTTGTGCTCCTGTCCAGCCCATAGGGATCTGTGCCCTGAGCGCCCACTGTGTATGTATAAACACAGTACGGTAATCCCACATGTCATACTATACCACCAGACAAGACTTCGAGCATATCTACTTGAAACTTGGTTTTTCATAGTTTTTTTTGTGTTTTTAATGCTATACACACTTTTCTATGAACATTTAGTAAAATTTAATAATATACCAAACATTGTTATGTAATTAGACTGATCTAGGAAGTACACAAAAAAAAAATGTTAACAATCATCCTCTACTACTTTCTCATTCTTGAAAATCAATGTGCAATTTTTTTTAAATGGATGGTTTGTTACTCAAAACTCGTTAAAGTTATTAATATTGTCCTGTTTCATCATTAAAACATTTGCTAGTAATAATAATAATATAATCTATGAATAACATATGCTAAATGCTCATATATTGTAATGAAGTAGTAATCCTGTAGAGAAGTATGTACAGTTTTAAGCAGGAAGAACTTGGTTTCAAGCAGGAGTACTCAAATTTCCAAATGGTTTTATGTGTGGACAATCAGCCAGCAGTAGGAGCATCTGATACGTGGGTGTTTGCACAGGCAAGCACTCCAAAATCAAAGGAGCTCATACTGAACATGTAAGTGAGCTGCGTGTGTTGGTGAGCATATTCCTGCTTGTCTCTGTCGTCACTGCACCGTGTCCTGTGCTGCGCGCCTTGTGGTGTGAGCACGCTCAGTTCCGTCGGGCCTGGGGTCTGAGCCTGTTTTATGTGTGTATGTCTCTCACCTCCCCCTTTCCTGTCTCAGGACAAAATAGCCTCGGAAAGCCTCCCTCTGCTGGGTTTCACGGTCAAGCTGTCGGACAGAGCGGAAGGGGAGGATGCCAACAGCGTCTTCCAGCTGTACCACAGGAAGGCACTGTACTGCACTTTCAAAACAGAGGACAACAAAACAGCACAGAGGTCCGTACTTTTACACACACTTCAAACCACGTGCTTAGTTTCCATGTCACTTTTACTTTTGTACCTGGAGGCAGACAGGAGGACAAGGTTGCCACAATAGTCCTGTCTGAGATGTTAGTCTAGTGAATATTTTTTAATTTTATTTATTGGGGTTTTCATGAACAGAATAATTCCAGAAGATTATAATTTAAATAGCCTAACACAGAAATATATTTGTGTGTATCGTAGAACAGCTATGTCAGATTTTCTAACATTCACAGAACTGTCTGCTTTCTTTGTTTTTCCTTAATGTTTTTAGCTAATAAAGGTTTCAGTTGTGTTCTTGTAATATTTAGATTTAGTTTAATCCCGTGTTATTTGGCACTTTGTCAGTCTGACCTGTTTTGTGTTGTTACAACAGACAGAGACTGAACTGCTGTGAGTCCTTTATTCAGTTTGTGTCTAAGACAGCTGGCACTGAACCCACGTATCTATTTAATATAATAATGTTTAATATGTAGATTTCTTCAGTGCCGTCCACCCGTTTTACTGCATTTACTGATTTATTAGTGGTCTTGACTGAGTGCCTAATAAACTTAATGAATGCTGAGTCAAGGTCAGCATATGCCAACATTACCACAATTAGCTGATCACTGCTTGTTGTCTATCTGTCACCTTGGTAATCATTCCACAGATGCTGTGCTGCACACACCTGTGATTCTTAGAACATCTCTTCATATTTTCTGAAACTCCATGCTATGTACAAAACAGTACAAAAACTAATCATAGCTGTACAAATGTTATAATGATATATTGTTGCAGGTGGTTGCAGGTATAGTAGAATGCATAATAGCGCAGCTGTATGTATTTTGTTGCAGATGGATTAATGCCATAGAGGAGGCCACGGTTTTATAGCAGACACCATCATGATGAGAGGCTGGTCCCCACATCTGACATGTAATATCCATCCTTGACTGAGCCCTGACTCCCTGGGTCCTTCAGCAACACTTGGTTGTCCACTGGAATGCCTGAAAATTATAAAAAGCAGAGAAAGTGCTTTGAATTGTCACATGTTGCCTGCACATGGTCTCTGTTGAAGTGCAGTTGCATAAATGTTGACATGCGCCTTTTTCTGTTAAGTGGTGCCAGTGATTACTTCTCAAGCTAGACTGGCCTCAGTTTTGTCTACAGCTTCTTTTCGTCCTAAACAAAGTCATAGTGAAGAGTATAGATGCATTTCAGATATTGTTCCAGTCCCCAGTCACCTACAGAGGCCAGTTCATTTCAAGACTGTCTTCCTTCTGAACTCCACTGTTAACAGGGTTGTAGAGGAAATTATACTGTGTTATACTTGGATTTGATTTTGTTTTGACATTTGAAATGACTACTTATTTATTAGTTCAAAGTTAACAGAGGGTGAAAGATCAGTTTGATTTTCCTTACGTGTTAGCTAAGGCAATGCAATTATACCTTGTATACCTTACAATTTTAGCTTTTTATGAAATCTCAATTAACACGGCAGTGAGAAGAATGCCTTTTTTCACATACGATTCTCTCTGTTCTTTTTGTCTGTGTTAGCTACATGTATCCCAACAAAATCCATCAAGTTGTCTCAAACAGAACAGATATGTGTTCCTTTTAAAGCCATTACACTTTTTAAACATTACAAATCAGATGACAAAGCCCATATTTAGCAATACAACAAATTTACACTGTACATATATTATTTGCTATGGACTCCACTACATCTCCATTGTTCTTTATACCACATGGCCAACAGGTCACTGTTTATTTCTAGTTCCAGACTTTCCAAGCCATGTCTGATTTATTTCAGTCAGATGTGTTTTTTTACTGAATATTTGTCAGCCTGTAAATGGCCACAGCATTAGATACTGTTGTCCAGACATCACTCCTCATGTCTTACACACTATTGATTTTTTTTCTAAGAAATCACAACAAACATTGCATGAGGGCAAAAACTCAAAGTTCACAAGGAGTAAATCCTTGTGCAACATACGTATTCAGTATACACTGCAGGGTACCTATAATTCAAATGACTTTTTACATTTCATTATGACATGCACTCTCTGTTGAGGTTGCCACTTGATTATTTACACTCGTGATCACAGCTGACCAATGGTAAAGGCAGAAGCAGCCTATAAGTGCAGAATCAAAGAAATGTTTTTCTTGAGTCATGATTACAGTAAGTGTAGTTTTTTTTTTTTTTTGATGCAGCTCTGAGTTAAAAGGTATTGCATAATTGATCTATTTATCAGTAGTCCATGCAAGCACAGCTAGAACAAAACATGTGCTAACATCATTCTTTGTGCTCAGTATAATGCATATTTGAAGAAATTTTAACTCAATCACTTGAAATTTTTTTTAATATTATTTTAAATCCCTCATCTGATTCTTATTATGCATACATAACTAGCTTCACTACGATCGTGTTATGTATTTTAATCATTTGTATATTAGCTGTAAAACTTTAAAATACCATTTGCAGAATAGTGATATTGCTATTGAAAATTTTATAAAAACTTCAACATAGTAATGTTATTAATATTGTCCAGGAGTCATCCTGTTTAAATTCATAATTTTGGGTATTGATATGCCCAGCTGTAATCATTAAAATAAATGGTTGTTGTCAGTTTTTTGTTTTAATCAAAAATGTTAATGGGCATATTCTTCTTAGATAATTACACGGTGCCAGTAGCATTCTTATTGGATCAGTTATATTTTTAAACAGAAGCTGAATGTAATATCTGAGGCCAGACATTTTCCCTCTCTTTCTCTGCTCTTTTCTTAAAATGTGTCTGTATGTCTGTATGTCTGTGTGCGCGCCAGCGTGCATGTGTGTGTGGCCAGACATGGTTACGCATGTATAACAGCTTTGTTGACCAGTTGAGTGCATCTTTATATCTGACAATTCAATGCATGGGATCTGCTTTAACAACAAATCTTTATTCTATACTTGCAATGTACACGGTTAGTGGCTATGTACTGTAATTTTGAAATGGAAACATAATATTTGTAAATATATAGATATTATAAACAAACAACAATTCATATATTGCTTGCACTGACTAAAATAAAAAGGAATGTACTTAGTCTGTACTCTGTACTCTATTTTCTTTTATAAGGTATTTTAATATTTACAGTATTTTGTTGTAACAGGTTAGCATAAGGTGGCATGGTGGTGTGGTGGTTAGCACTGTTGCCTCTCACTGCCAGGCCTGGGGTTTGATTCTTGCTTTGGGTCTGCGTGTGTGGAGTTTGCATGTTCTCCCTGTGCTTGGTGTGTTTTCTCCACTTTCTTCCCACACTCCAAAAACATATAGATTAGGTTGATTGGTGTTTCCAAATTGCCTGTAGTGTGTGCTTGGGTGAGTGTGTGTGCTCTGTGCCTCCTAAGATGGGCTCCAGGCTTCCTGTGACTGTGAATTGGACCAGCAATATAGAAGATGGATGGAAATTTGTATGAAATGAGCAGGGATCCCTTGAAAGAGTACTGTGACGGCAATGCACCTGTTCCCCAAAATTTATCTGGCTTTTTCTGTCAAAACGTCTGTGCTAACCTAACTTTTAGGATGCAGCAGGTTGTCAGTCAGTGGGGCTACTATGTGGCAAAAGAGCCTCACAAGGCTTCTTAAATGACTAATTATTTATTATTATTTAGTGCTAGACAAGTAATAAATAAACATAAAAACGCACCTGTCCTTTTAAGGGCCAGCAATAAAAGAGCTAGCACAGTGCAACCCCTCCTGGTCTCTATGTCTGAGCCCAGAGGACCCCTCAGTATTATTCCTAACTTTTTTAAATTAGCATTTGTCAGTTTCTATGTCCCTCCCACTAATGAGCACTGGCACGTTGCAATAATGAAGGTTAACGTCCAGATTAACTTCATCTGGCTCATTCAGTTTTAACGTCCTTTGTAGTGTGTCGTGTGCTACCAGTTATAATGCAATTATTTAGCCTTTATTTAATTAGGAAATAATCTCAACTATTCGTTGTATCTTCTGGCGTTTATACGGATTTGGAATATTTATGCTGTTGCGTTAGATATGTTATTTATACACTAGGTGGAGCCATCTGCCGCGAACATTCACGAAGACCTACGTAGGCTGGCAACATTACAACTGTGGTGCAGATGCGTAATAATCAGGTTTTAAATGCGTTCTGAATTATTTTAAAATTATGTCATTCGGTATTTTTCGCTGCAATTAACATATAACACATTAGGAAAAATTTTTTTTTATATAATTAAAAATAAATCGGCTGCATGGCTCGATTGGGTGGGTATAAAAAAACGTGAAATGGCTTGCGACACAAAAAATAAATATTTAATATAAGACGGATAAACTACCCTAGGGAATTGTTTTTGTAATTTATTTTAAGGCTAGATTATTTATTACCACGATTTAAATAGAGAACGAGAGACAGTTTACACGGCATTTCATTTGAAAAGGCTCGGTGGGGATTTGGGGTCGTTCTGGACTCACAGCAGTGGGAGGGAGACAGCAAAGGTCAGGGTTACTTCGTTTCTGTAGCTCCCTGGCGTACAGCTGACCCAGAAGGCTATTAACAGGGCGAGAGACAGGTGAAAGAAGAAAAGGTTTAATTTTTTTGACTACTGTGCTTAAAGGTACGGACAAATTTTTCTGTTTCTCATACAATAGTTACTTATCCACCATGACACGCCTACACGCACTTAAACACGACACTCTCACCCCTTTTTCTAACCCATTTTAAAAATAATTTTTGTAATGAAAAATCATCTTTGAAATAATTAAACCGTCCATCTCTGCTTATGCATTTTCATTTTTCAATGGAAATTACTTTTTTAAACTGACAGATATTAAAGTACTTTCCAGTGAAAATGTGACGACAAAAAAAAAAATCGAACAAATGAGGTTTTCTTGCTTAAATTATGTTTCTCCAGTTGAAGACGCAAATGAACGTGCAAAAAATCCGTTGTATGTACTCAGGGGCAGAATAACATCAGTATTATTTTTATTCCTGACTGAAAAACAATTATCATAGTAACACTTTTTAACTATTTTTTACACTTTGCTATAATGCCTTCTTGCATGTGTGATATTGCCCAGCGATGAATTGGCACTCTGTCCAGGGTGTCCTCTACCTTCAGACCCCCCTGTGATCCTGTACGCAGTTAGTGATATGGAAAATGGATGGATGGAAATAACAATGAGGTGACTGATAAACAGAAGAAAAGTCAGCACTAATGATGGAAAATTGTGTTGTTATTTTTGGATTGTTCCTCCTTTCCCAGTCTCCACTAGTTCTACAGTGAAAAGTTTTTTTCAAAACTGAATTTCCACTTGACAGTATTTTTAGGTAGCAATCAACATTGCATAATTGTGACCAACCATATTCTTCACACATTGTGCAAGGTCACATGACTATATACATTTATTGGGATTTATTACTAATTATTGGCTATTTAGCATGCAAGTGTAGCTGTTCAGTGTATGAACAATGCCAGCATTCTAAAGGATGTCTAGACTCCATTTTCAGATTGTCACAGCCTAAGATGTTCATATATTTTGATATGCAAACTCTGCCCTTTGTCAGTTCATTTCATAAATGTAATAGAGTGAACTTCCTCTTTCTAAAGCAAAGAAAGTGAACTTAAAAAGGATTGACACTCCAGGTTTCTTTTTTAAGCCTCTGACCAGCTTAAAAACGTGGGCATTTTTTAAGCGAAGGACACACAGAAAAAGGGGGAATATAAATGATCCTAACTTGACATTTTTGGGTGCATGCCTCATTTGCACACAGCAGTGTTCTTTCCGCAGTGCGGAGGGACAGAGACAGGAGAGGAGGGGGAGGGAAGGCTGGCTGGACCTGGCTCCTGTCCACTGCCTCCATGTCCCAGTTTACCTGGCTCACACTGTACTGCGGAGGTCACTGCATGGTTTCAGGTGACAGCAAACAAGGGCCTCACCATCTCGCTGAGACTTATTGGAATTAGAAGCCATTTATGTGACATTTGCAACTTGTTTACTGAATTCTCTTCCAAAAGTTGTATTAAAGTTATACCATAAAGACTTTATGCTTTATTATTAAGGTAATTATGCTGATATGTAAACACATCTGTACGCTGGGTGCCTAAACAAGCTACACCCAACATGTAAAGGTATTTGCAGAAATAGTGCTTTAGCTCCAACCCCTCTGAAACAGAAGATCATGGGTGTGGCCCTTTTGTGTTCAGGCAGGGAAAATTCTCAACTTTAGCATTCACCTGAGGAATGGGTGTTTCTCCACAGAAGTCAACAGCTTCGAAGATATTAGCCTGGCTATCAGGCAGTTGAAGTTTCCACGTTACAAACATACACAGAGACTTGTCCTTCTTCTGTGTTTTCTTAAAAAAGGGAGTACTTTCTTGTTTTGTTTGTTTCACTGTGGGTGTTGTCTAATAAACCACTAATGCTTATCAGTAGTTTTGCTTGTGTTTGGTAATACACTTAAAAATTGATAGGAGACATGCAGGAAAGTAAGTGCCATCCAAATATGTTATGTTACATCTTGAGTCTTGAAAGGTTTTGTGCATCCATACTCATTACAGCACAATTAGAACTATTCACATTTTGAATTTAGTGAGGCAATGTACTTACTGGAAAAACCTGTAGAGCCACAACTTGGATGAAATGTCCTGCATTACAGAATATTTTTAGATGGGATGGTTTTGAACAGTTGTACTAGTTCAATAAGCAGTCTTTGATATCACTAACTTGTCTGTACAGGCACGTAGACTCTTGTAACTCTCTCTCAAATCAGCCAAAATGTGGTTAAAAGGAGAGGTTGAGTGAACGGAAGTGTAACTGATAAGGAGATTTCCTGGAGCCAGCTGAAGTCCTTGATTCAGTGCATAATATTAATTGCAAAAATGATTTACCTGTCACTTCCCTCTTTCTCCCAAAAATGCACATTTAAAAGAGGGTGGACAGGGCAGAATTGTTACTGTCTTAAGCAGGAGGTCTTCGATTTTTTAAATCTCACGCTGAGAAATTACACCCACACACATAAGGGTGGTTTGTCAGTCATGGTGGAGGAAGGCAAGTAGTAGGTGTATTGGGTCAAGAGTACAACTGAAAACTGAACTGAAAAAAATCTTTTTGACATGTTGATTAGGCTGAAGGGACTTTAGTTGCTTTATTTAAATATTGGTGAACAGTTTTGTTAAATTGTACAATTATTTGGCTTTTTTACATGTACTTTTATGCTGTTTTTTGCATTTAATTCTTTGTTGTATAGTTGAATGCCACTAAATAATGTAATCATTCTTAAGAGGAGTTTCACAGAGGTAGAATACATTGTTCACAGACAGTTCATATGTTTCTGTGTACTTCTGCTCAGAAATGCATTACACGAGTTCAAAGGGCCTTTTAGAGAAGGAAAAAAGAACAGAGTGGTCCGTAGAAAGGCAGCAGAAGAGTAACCTTCTGGTGCAGGACGCCCACACTGTAACACTAAGCAGTTTGTGGAAATGTGATGGTTCTAGGAAGTATAACCACTGTGCTCTCATCATACTCCCAATTTAAAACTGCCCTTCACATAAGCAAGCCTTATAAGTAACACTAAATTGTCTAATTGAACTGATTTGCATATTTTTTGCACTCCCCACCCCTACATTGGAGCATCTGTGCATTGAATATAATCCAGTTCATTAAGGGATCCCTTTTCACAGTTCTCACCAGCCACATTCTTGTCTTTGTTTTTACTGATATGTACTCATTAATAGGTACTGAGCCAAGTGGCAGCAGAGACTGCTATAATGTAGCCCTGACTATGAGCAAATTAATCTTTCTATCAAAGCAAAGGCCTATCATGGAGGGAAAAAAAAGCTTTGTGTTACTGCTTAAGGGCTTTTACTTTCTTGTAGTGGTATTCAGCACACAGCTAGGAAAAGCAGCATGACTATACTCTTCTGTTGGGAATAGCCACAATGTGTACAGTAGCCTGTTATGGCAGATTATCGTCTTTTATATGAAACGAAAGTAGTCAATTATAGTCTTCAGTATGGCTCAGTAGATAGTGTGAACCCATATAGTCTTCCTGTGTTCAATATCGTTAGGTTGTGGCTGTCTTTGAACTAACGGTGTGGGATGGGGTGGGATGGGGAAGTGGTCAGTGATGCCATGACATGATATAGTGCTGTGACAAATAAATAAACGAGCACTAAACCCGCAAAAAATACTGCCATAAGACATCTGCTTTAACTATGAAACTATGCAAGAATGTTCCACAGTTTACTTAAAACTTCCAGCAACATTTATCTGCTTTGCCACATGGTAAAATCTAGGGCGTGAGTACAGGCATTGCGGCATCATTAGTCTGCTGATGAGTGCAGGCTGTTTACTTTGCAGAACTCAGAAAATGAGAACAAAGTCAGTCAGCTGAACGATGGAGCGTCGTTACAAAAATTAACGCCATTTCTTCCTGTTTACAGCAAGAGCCTCCTTTGCTCTGAATCTGATTTTAATTTTGTAATGAGCGTCAACAGATTTTAATCACATTTGTTGCGGGTTATGTTCTCATTAACTGACTGTTGTTTTAGAAGTTACAAGAGAACATGTTATATGTGTTCGTAAAACTGAACAAAAAGCATTTAGCTTGGCAACAACCGATTATTGCTTAAATCCCCACTGCTGCTGCGTATACATTAATGTATAGCGCACCTAAATACCAACGCATCATGTCTGAGCGTTTGCTGTAAAATTTGGAAAAATGTGGCAGTACAGGACAAAGGCTCACTATGCGGTCCAAACTAGATTCTAACCGACGAATGTTGCTTCGTTCGGTCCACTTCATTATCTCTATAACCCCTATAGACCATAGAGCGTGAACTTAATGAAAAACGTTTCAGGTCGCCGCCACCGAAACTAGCGCACCTTGCCTGCGCGTATGCGCCTGTGCGCGTGCATGCACCTGGTCTACGTCACCGTTAGAGAGCACGGGCGCTACTTCCTCAAACACGCGCCAGTGT
>JABJVR010006214.1:1382-14428 GCA_025773905.1 Chitala chitala | reverse complement strand
CCTGTGCGCGTGCATGCACCTGGTCTACGTCACCGTTAGAGAGCACGGGCGCTACTTCCTCAAACACGCGCCAGTGTCACGAAGCGAGAAAGAGGGAGAAGAGGAGAAACACCGTGGAAGAAATCAACGTTCACTGCAAAAGGCGTAAGTGTACATTTGAAAGTTTATTTACCAAGAATGAAGCAAATTATAAACACTTGTAGGAAAAAATGAACTAACTTTGGCAGAAGTGAGGCTCTCATAGCCTGTGTGGGACTAGCATGTTTCATAGCTATCACTTATATTGCAGTAGTAAGTAGAAGTGACAGAACAGACTCTGTTGTCAGTTCACAGTGAACTTCTACTTTAGTAGACAGGCCAAGATATAAAGTAAACTATTTTACATTTTTGTAATTAAGTAATGGAACAGGCTTATTTTAAAACATAGAAGTATAATTCGTCAGTAGTGTTCAGACATGTAGAGTGACTTTATGTTACGTCCTAAAAGCTTTTTTGAGTATCTATGAGCTAAGGAGCTGACAAAGTTGTACTCGGGGAGAATAAACTAAAAATTGATCCGAAATTGGTTATTAGGGAAAGTTATGTAAACGTGGCTCATTACTTGAAAAGTAATAGTTGAAAAGCTCAGTGCTGTCAGGTGTGAAGCAATTGTGGACGACATGGAGTTAATGACCCTTAAGTGTTTCTAGGCATTTTTTAAGTATATAGTAGCCATCGAGATAAATGGTTATATTCAGAAATAAAAGTCCGTACCGTTTGAGCTTGTATGCTTATCATATTTACAAAAAAACGTAGTACGCGGGAACATGTCTGTAAAGCACGTTTAACAATATACTATGTGTATACATGGTAACTAAGAGCTGCACTGGGAAAATATGAAAGGTATGCAGAGCTACTGAGCTCGGCATGGTCCTCACTTCCGTCCTTTTCCATGTTTTGACAGATCCTAAGAAATCGCTTTTCTTGAGTCATATGATGGCGAGTATCGGTTCCGTCGTGCTTAAAGCACGAACTGATTTGCACTGTTCCTCCGCTGGCAGGATACTCTTTAGTTTCTCCTACTTAAAAAAGATGGTTAACTAACTTTGATCCGAAGGAGGACCTCCGCCGTAATGTACCTGCTTTAGGTTCGGCTGCTGCCCTTTGTCGGAGGAGCGCTTTAACGTGTGTAAGCTTCGTGACGGCTGCCATGTATGGTGCGGGTCCGCGGCTGTTGCCCATTTGGTGCCACCACTTCCCATATTCGTTCAGATTATCTGAAAACTTCTCCGGTTGCAGAACAGACACCTGTATCACATGACATGTTAAAACAGATCTTGGGTTACGCCCTATAGGCAAGCTTTTGTATGCGAATTTTCAATGGTTTTTGTATAGAAAATGCTTGTGTACGCGGCTCGTTTACCACACAATGTTACTTTTACCGTTTTTCAATTAGTTGCAGCAGCCCTTCGCATGCATGGTTCAGTGAAAAGAACAAACTAGTGGCTCCCGATTCCTGTGTCTGTTGGATCAGTGGGGCACTGTTTGTGATTTGATAGTACGAGACCAACATGTACTGTCCTGCCTATTGTACCTCAACAAAAAACGAGGCCGGCAGGAAACAGGTTCCCTTTCTTTTATAATTGGAGTTCGGTTTGCCTCTGTCACTTTTGCTTTTTACCCTAAATAGTCAGCACTCCCACAGTAATGGGGCAGGGGAAAAAGGCGTTCTTGGTAGAAGTGTTCATGTTTATAAGGTGTTTTGACCTAACTGTTTACTTTTTGCTTTGAAGCACAGTCCAGTTCACAAAGTTTTCAGCTGTTATCGGGCAGAACAGACACCTACAGCCACATTTTCAAAAACAGATATTTTTGTTTGTTACCCAAAGGATCTTACAGTTTTACCCAATTTTATGTTGTGGGATTTAAGTACTTCAAGAATTCATTTGATCAAAGTAGCTGATTTCAAGGACAAAAGTAATATGGTTCCACCTTAAATATGTTACTCCTTTTGTGTGGAATTAATTTAGTGTCTGCTTGTTTGGTTGTGTCCTTAAACACCTGTGATCTTTGTGTCACAATTACTTGTATGACTTTTGTGCACATGTGAGGCCTTGTTTCACTAGTTTCCCATGTGACATGGCTCACTCTTAATAAAGTAAACAGAACGCTGTGTTTATTGCACCTTTATTGCAGTCTGGTGAAGGTGGGAGCAAACATGGGAGTGCCGCATATGTGACTGTGTTTAAAACCGAGCCACTGTTCAGTTAGCCTGCATCTCTGTAGTGAAGTACTGTATGGATATGACTGCTTCAGAGCCATGCATTGTAATGGTGAATCAAATTAACTGCCATGTTTAAAATTTGAGGTGCTTAACAACCCGCCCACAGATCGAGTCCTGTGTTGCTTTTTTTGTGTTGAGTGCATTGTGGGTGGTACAACACAGACAAGAATGATTTCCTGTGTAGTTAATTAGTTCTGTGTAATTAAAGATTATTAAAGATAAGGTGGTGCGACAAGACATTGTCAGGCGCTGTGCACATCTCCCGCATTCTAATATTGTTTCCGCTGTCCTTTTTAGGAACAAGTCTGTGCCATTTCTGCTGTTTTCTACTGCCTGCAAAAGGTACTGACCTTGTTGCAATGTCATTCATAGCAGTGAAAGTAGGGCGTAGGGGTCTGTGTGGTTGTTGCATTGCCATAGAGGGGGCTCCTGACATGCAGTGCAGTGAGAGTACAAGCTTCATGCAGCTGGTTCCAGTTTGACTCCCAGGGGCCCTGGCTGTCCTTCCCCTCTGTACACGAGATTGCGCACGTTATGGTCTGCTTTGCACTGAGGCACCTGCATGCCTGTGAGCATAGCTTGGCCCCTGGGCCTGCTTCAGCCTCCTGGGATACTGCTATTGTGGAGGCTGCCTAAGATTAGATAACAGGTATGGCCCGGCATAATAGTGTAAAGATAATGGGAAAATGCTGCTGTGTTTCACTCCACTGGAGGCTGTGGGATGGGAAGTTGGGCCACTAGAGAACGGTAGGTCTGGAGTGAACAGAATTTGCAGCACAGCACCAGAGACTGGTGGGCTATGGCTTTCCACCCAGCCTTGGGCTGGGGTTTGTGTCACGCGTGGATCAAAGCTAGGAGAGCAGTTAGCAGGGAATATGTAATTGTTTTTTGCTGTTTGTTTTATTCAGTCGCAGTATGAGTCTCGTCTCTGGAGCCCCCATAAATTACGTCAAGGGTTTTGAAGAGGAAATGGTTAGCATTAGCCCATCTGTTAGGCCATCTACACGTGTTGACCTGCACTGGTGTGCTTACACCAAATGCAGACAACTCAGCAACATGCCAGTACAGTAACATTACAGTCGACTTTCTTACTTTGCTGCATGTTTCCTTAACCCAGACATTTTTGTCTTAGAATGCAAATTAATAGAGTGGTGGTGTTTTAGAGTTTTTTCCACTCAGTCATAAATCTCTGAAACCAAAAAACCATAATATTTTACTTTGAAACTTAAAATAACAAACAAACGAAAAGCAGTAAACTAGAATTTTAATTTTTCATTGAATTCTATATTTGAAAACCCCATAACTGTGTCCATTTAGCATTTTATACTATTGCAAGGTTGCCTCAATTTTGGTGTAATCTGTATATGAAGAGCAAACCTCTCTTATCCATGACATCAGTTATTAATGTAAAGGTTGACTGCCACAGGCTGCTTTTGCGCAGCTTTAGGGCCAGGATTATACATGCATCAGTTCCCTTTCTGCCTCTCTGTGGCAATCCCCTTTTTCACGCAAGCACCATAAATGGCCCCAAGGCCCCATGTCTAAATGTCACTGTTTTGCTTTTCTGTTGAACATCTTTAAGCTTGGTAATGACTCACTCAGGGTGTCCACCAGAGATATGGGAGGGGCAAAGTGCTTCCATGTGCCAGGGCATGCTGTACTCGTCATCGTGTGTGTGTGTGTGCGTGCGTATACACATGCGTCCTCGGTGTTGTGGAATACAACCCCTTATTCTGCACTAATGGATTTTTTTTATTTTGTGTGAACACAACAAAGGAGTTGAGTCAGAGCTGAACTCAGTAGTAACTCAGTTTTTTTTTTTTTTTTGTCATACCAGCAATAACCATTACAAATGAAATTGCTGCTGTTATTATAAACATTTTAGTAACGGCCATAAAGTAATAGCACAGGACAGCAAAGGATAACAAAAACATACATGGTAGGCAATTAAAGGTTCTCTTATAACTTGTTTTTGCTGTAAGATTGACGGTGTGCACAGTGCAGTTGCTTCATAATGAGAATGTAGCGGAACCAAAGTGCGTGTTATAAAAGTGAATGCAGGTGCTGGTCTCTGCTGTGTGAATGCAGCTTGCTTAGAACAGTTATTTAATTGCTGGATGCCTGCGGTTTCCAGCTCAAGGCTGGTCAGCTGTTTCAGATGATGTAATGCTGCACACATTTGCTCTCTGACTGACATTCCACCTCGGCGCCACATTCTTAATTGTTACCTTGTAATGGGCGTAAGGCTTTTGAAATCATGTTTTGAAATAAGAAAATTTATCATTCCCCCACACATAACATCATTCAGTTTGTTCACATTTAAAGAATTGGGGCATTTATCTATGGAACTTCAGAAATATTATTGGTGTTCCTGAAGTATGCTCATACCAGAACATCCTGAGAACTACTTGATCTGCCTCATACAATTGCAGCAGTTGAGCCAAGCACTGCAACAGGAAATTCACATGTCAGTCCACCATACTTCTCTGAAGGTCTTTAACTGTCATTCTCCAGGCACTGAAATGGTGAAGTTGACTGACATTTGTAATGGGACCAGTTTATAGCTTATTGACGGCATGTTGATGTGCTGTTATATGTAGAATAATGTGCTTTTTTCCCTGTTTGGTTTTTCCAGCCCTGTTGTTCGTGGATCCACTGTGGATGCCTCGCCCTTTGCCGTAGAGGTGGCAGAGGATCGGCTGCTTATTGGTTTAAAAAGAAGGCAAGGGGAGTTATTGACATGGTACAGCAAACTTCCCTCCTTGACAGCTGAGATAATGAGTGACCGAGATATTTCGCAATTACTTTTTACCAGTCGATAGAGTTGTGAGATTGATTCGAGCAAATCAGGGAAAAACCTTGGGGGACAGTAACCTCAGTAACTAAGGTCAACAAGCAGATGGCACTTGTGGAAGTGTCAATGCTACAGCAAGAACCGGTGGGTTACAGGTGAACGTAATGAACTGCATCTTTCCTGCAGTGACTGGCCTGGTATGTAACCTTTCACTGCATGCTCCGGCCTTGTTCTCCACACTCCTCCAGTGTCCAGCTTGCTCCACACCCCTTTCCCAGCAGTCTCTGCTTCCTTCAGTCCACTGTTCAGCTGTATTTGTAGGCTGGTATAAAATTACAGCTTTTTCTTGTTCACTGTTGTGGCTCCATTTTGTGCTTTTTCTGTACACCCACTCTGATCCATATTGTTTTCTTATAGTGCTATATCAGGCCTCGAAGTGCTGGGGCAAGAACATACACGCAGCATTACTCATTAACCAGTTCAGCACTCAGGCATCCGTGTGCCCATTCCAACACCCATCTGTGCAGTTTCTGTTGAGACTCATTGGCCGTGCATCTCATTAGGGTGTGTGCACGGCTTTGTGTGCTTATTTAATGCCAGACGAGGCTGGCCTCCCTTTGGTCTGGGGGGGGATAGGCTGCCCTCAGTGGCCAGTACAAGAGCGCCACTGTGCTGAAACGCCACTGTATCGTGGGGTGTCTCATTACAGCTTCCCTCATAAATGGAGGGGGTGATGGTGGCAGCCAGACTGCTGCACTGGGCTTTCTTTGCATTCCCTGTCCCAGCTTCACGTTCGCTCAAGTGACGCAATGGACTCAGGACAGAAACCAGGGACTTTATCCAGCAATGCGGTGTTGATGAAATGCTTTCCCTTGTTTGGCTGCTGTTTTGCTGCAACACAAAGGCACAGGGCTCTTTTAATTGCTTGTCTGATGTGGAGTGTTGGTCGGTACTGCATCTCAACATTCCACACCCCACAGGTCAGGGCATGTGCGAGGAATCACCTGGAAGGGAATCTCAGAAATGTCTGATTCCCCACTGAACCATATGACCTGATGTTTTGTGTCACTGGTTTCCTGCGCACACATGGACTGTGTCTACACAAAGCCATGAAACGGGGACAAATACAGAATATGCCCCAAGGAAATTTTGTGTCAGACAACTGATTTTTAAAAATGGTAAAGCTTTAGAGCCTTTTATATAATTTGGTGTGCATAGCCAAGACTTTATTATGAGTTTTATTTACCCATAAAGATGCCACACCTTGTTGGCCCTAAGTGTGTTTCCCCTTGTGAATCTCTCTCTTATGCCCTTTATTACTCTTGGGTTGCTGTGACTTTTCCTGCTGGTGCTCTGTTCAGGTCGCCCCACTGTGTACCGCCAGAGTGCTGGGCCAGCTTGGATTGGCCCTCGGAGGTGTTCGGTCATAGGTGCCTGCCCAAGGCTCTCTGGAGGGACAGCTCTGGGAGCCTGGTGGGGCTGCCCTCAGGTCGGCCTGGTCTGTAACAAGGTTCCTGCTTTGTTCTCTGGCTCCTGTGAGCTCTGAACTCCTGTGGTTGTAGTGGTGATTTCAGCAGGGCCTCTCAGCCTGCTCCCAGATAAGATTCAGCAGAGCATGACCTTGGAATCCTGCTGTTGAGGTACCAAAATCGCCTCCAACGTTTTGTGCACAGGGCTTATTGGGATTGGCCTCAGGCTGGTCATTCAGTCATAAAATGTAACCAATTGGGGATTCACTCAATTAATTTACCTCCTGCTTTGACAGCAGTGAACTGTAGGGAAAACGCATCTCTCTCGCTCTATCTTGCTCTCTCTCACTCTCTTGCTCGCGCGCTCTCTCTCTCTCTCTCAGTATATACTGTACAGTTATCTGCCACAGGAATGTGAGCATACAGTGAAAGACGCTATTGTGCATGGCCATGTCTAACTGTATGCCCACTGACTTTCAGTGAAACAGGGCTGTGCAGCATTCAGTATCAGGTCGTGGCTGCGCAGCGAGTACTTCTGCAGTTTCCTCTTTCTGGGTTCAGTGTGGATTCTGCAGTTAGGAACTGAGATAAAGAAAAAAAAAAATGTTCCTCCTTCTGTTATAGATTTTCACCTAGACCTAATGTGT
Organism: Chitala chitala; assembly: GCA_025773905.1. Classification (NCBI taxonomy): domain Eukaryota; kingdom Metazoa; phylum Chordata; class Actinopteri; order Osteoglossiformes; family Notopteridae; genus Chitala; species Chitala chitala. The sequence goes on along the minus strand of JABJVR010006214.1, from coordinate 7,255 downwards.
CTCAGTTCTGCATGTCCACTGCCAGGCTGTTGTGAGTACAGGTTGTGAACTATGGATGAAACAGTTCATGCAAGGCAGGAAATGGAAGTTGCACAGGCTGTTTTATGTAACAGAGTCCGCAAACTGTGGGCGCTGCAACACACAATGGTGTGCTAGCTTCAGTCACGTTGCTCTGCTCAAACCGCTGCTGTACTTTCATTGGATGAAATTGGCAGATGAGTTGGTTGTTTTTTTTTGCGGTGAAGTGTTTGATTGGAACAGAAATAGCTGAAGAAGTGTCTAAAAAGTTTTCATCAACACAGGGTGTCGGCAGAACGGACTTAACCACGTTGCAGTTCCGGTGCTCGCTGGATGTGGTTTTGAAGTGTGCTTTGTTTCTGCTGGCCATTTGGTTTTTCAGAATGCATGGGGCTCTGTGGGGCTGCTTTAGGCTGAATTAATGGTCCTGCTCTTATCACTAAATTTGTGAAGTACAGCAAACGGGCTTTCAACACAAATTGTCATTTTGGTTCCAAATAAATGTTTGCCTTCGTGCAAATCCAGCAATTTTCTTGTGTATTTAGACTCAGGCAAAAATTTAAGGGTAATTGCTAATGATGTGTAGTTCATTCTTTACAAAGGACTTGTTCATACAACCTTTGTAGAGGTGTATTTAATCATCACCAGTTTAAGTATTTGCGTTATGTAAGTTTTAAGTAGGTTGTGGCCATATAAAGTGGCCTTTAGAATTTTATCCCCTGAAAGCATGAAAGTTGTACTGATTAGGCATGGTATGAGTCCAAAGAGAGTAAAATGTGCAAATTAGCTGATTTCTACAATCAGTGTGTTTAAGCTAACTGCTGAAATAAAGAATATATATTTTTTTTTATTTGATAAAAGAAACAGGGTATCACTGATAGCAGAACTGAGCATGAATATATATTTAATTCAGAATCTGTTAAAGGAAGTAATCAGTTGAAAGGATTGAATTGAAACCTAATATGTGGAATTGATTCTTGATGATTATTCTGCGGGCCACTGCTGGGGCCATTTTGACCTGTTCTGTACTCACGAGGTGCCGTTATTGATGGAATGAAATCAAAAACAGGTCAGTGATGCATGTTGTGCTGCAACAAGAAAAACTAGTCGCTGATTTCTTTTTAATTGAGCAAATGGAACTCAGTGACTTGTTGCAGAAGTGTTGACAGGGGGTGAAAATGGGCTTTGTTTGCCCTAAGTGTCTTGTTTTGAAGATCAGCTGGTTCCCTGTGGTGTTCTCCACATGCATGTGGCATGCAGATCTTTTGTAGCCAGATTGACGGCATCGCTGAGGAAGTAGATGCGCCGCTGGTCTCTAACGACAGTGGAGGAGGAACTTGAGGAGGAAGTCGAACGGGACCACTCTGTCTTGCCTGCACTTTTAATGTCAGTAGCTGATAACGTGTTGCAAATTGGGTGGCTAGTGTCCTCTGCTTTCCTTAAGAACGCCACTTGCTCTTGTAGTGTGTTGCTAATGAGATAGTGGTGAAAAATGTTTATGCTTGGTGCTACCCTGTCCACGCAGAAACAGGCAACCACTTTTGTAGAGACATTTTCTTGAATGGCATGTGAGGATTTTTGTCAGTCTTGCTTTGTGCTATTACCCCCCATTTCCCATGTCCGTTCTTCAAGGTTTGTTTGTGTTCGTGTTGTACACTTTTTTTTTTGTGATTTGTTCCCTCTTAGTAGTCTGACCCTGACTGCTTTTGTGGTCTCAGATCACTGTTGTGTCCACAGACACTCCATGTTGCGCTCTGGTTAATAGTGGGGTGTTATGGTTTATCACAGGCTATTACAATTCGGTAAATTTGATTTGGTCTGTATTAAGTTTTGCTATTCATGTCAGCAGTGACTTCAATACGTTTACTTTTTCCTTGATGTTCTCTTTAAGAATTAAATTTTTTTTTTTTTACTTGCTACTGCTGGTTATTTTGTGCTGTGTGCCATGTCTTTGTTATTAAATTGATGGATAAAGTAACTGCTTTCATCTTACAAACACAGCTGTGTTTTTTTTTTTTTTTTATAGCTTGGACATATCAGTGCGGCTCGTAGTCCAAAGGGGAGCAGGCATCAGGAAAGCACAGGAGATTTTTACAAAGAAACATGTTGCTAAAGTTACAGTCCATCTGTTTTGCTTAAATTCTACATTAGCATGTGCGTTTTCTTTAAAGGTAGCATTTTCAAAACACCTTTTACATATAGGTACTAATGTAGCAACCGCAAACATGCCCTCCAGTGAGTCATACACTTGCTTAACCTGTCTTTATGGCACGGGCAGCCCAAACGGATGGGTGCGTTTGGAAAAGCAAACGGTCTGTAATGCGTGTTGATAGTCCATCATGACTTGGAATAGGTGTTTTCTAGAAATTCAGGTGCTGGGTTGGTTCACAGTTTGTGTACATTTGTGACTCCCTGGTGAAGTGTGTGTGTGTGTGTGTGTGTGTGTGTGTGTGTGTGTGTGTGTGTGTGTGTGTGTGTGTGTGTGTGTGTGTGTATTTTGGTTGGCTAAGATTCCAGGTTCCCCGTCAAGGTGCTGTAGACCATCCTCCACTCTGCCTGAAGTTTCTCTGCTTCATTTTTCTAACTTAGAAACTTCCTTTGTACTGCAAAGTTATCTGATCCAACACTTACACATTTGTCTCTGACTAGGAGCTATTTAATAGAATCTCAGACATCGTATGCATATGTCAGTAGTATATGCTTTTGTTGGTGGAAGGCTGTACACAACAAGAGACCTTATCACCTTCGCAGTTCTCCCCTTGTGACAAGTGCCATGACAGCCTGTGTTGCACTGGCTGATGCTGACCAGACTTCCCCTTAGGGCTGTAGTAATAATTGTGAAGTGGGTGCTGCCACATTGCTGGCCTCATGTGAGAGGGTAGAGTGGCCCAATACAGGCTCAACTGTCCACCATAAGAAGCATGCTCAAGAGTGCCCCTGTAGCTTTGTCGTCTGTTCTTTCGCCTCTGCTCAACACCTGTCCCACTAATGTCCCGATCTGTATGACATTGGAAGGTTTCTGCCTGTACCACTACAGAAAATCTGATTCACTCTAAGAAACACCTCAGAATGTCCAGCAATCAGTTCGTATGAGCCCACAAATGGGATGAACCTATCATCGGGCTGTATCTTTATCAGTGTACGTGCAGTGCACAGGTGTGATGATTTTCATTCTTAGTGGTGTTTGGAGCTGGCACTTCGTAGTGAGGAGTGAATCCTGCCTTTTCTGCTGGCATCATATTAAGTTGTCCTCCGGGTGCTGTTACTGCCAGTTTGTGCCACTGCTGTGGCACATGACTGTCACACAGCATCGCTTTGTGCTCAACTCGCCAGTCAGCAGCGCAGATCTGCAGCTGTGTGCCTGCGTGTCGTCAGGTCTGTGTCTGCATCCCCACAGCGGGGGATGAGGAAACCGGGTGATGTGCTAACGATGAAAGGCATTGTGGGTTTGCCTCGGCCTGCTGCACGGTCCTCTTGTTTGAGAGCCAATAAAATTAAGACTCCCATGCTACCGGCTAATCCCAGTCTGTGGGCTTGTTGGCCATGAACCAGCAGCACGTTGCGGCCGAGCGCCCGGACTGCGTGGTGAAAGGGCTGCTGGGCCGTCTGCTGCTATGGTGTTGGCGGAACCCGGGCTCAGTTTGAATTGCAGCCCACAGAAAAAAAGAGTGAGCGCAATCCCACCATGCTGGTGGGAGGAGACCGCCCTGAGCGCACACCAGCAGTCCTGCCACCTGACTGTCCTTCCCATGATGCAATGCTACACAGTGCCACACAATTTTGGTTGATGTATGTCCCAGCACCCACTGTCACTAAAATTTAAAAAAAAAGATCTCAAATTTACTTTGGTTTAAATCAAATTTACCAACTGTTTGTGATATCAACATAATATGTCTGTGTATACTAACAGTATTTAACCTTTGACGTAGAATTTAACCAGCATCCAGTTTTGCTTAAATGTCAAAGAGGATATTATTTCATGTTGACATATCAACATGCCCTTCCTTGTGTGGAGTTGGCATGATTAGCCAGTTAATGCTTTTCAGTTTCCAGTGTTTGAAATCTGATTTCTTCCTAATAATAATAAATTATAATAATAGCCATGGGTATATAGTACAACTCAACTCAGACATGCGTATTTCCAAAGCTGTGTTGCAAAACCTCATTGTGGTCTGCTGAACTGGTGCAATAATCCTACACATTACTGATCTGGCCAATAAGCACAGCCATGACTTATTGCTACTTCCCATGGTCACTCACCATCTTCCAGTTACTGTGTAAGCAACAGCTTTGTAATGCTCAGAAAGGAAGCAAAAGTTGTGTAACATGAAAATGGGTTCAATGTGAGTTTGGGACCAACATGTGCTGTATGTGGCTGTGATAATTCATACAATAAAAAAAAAATTATATATGAAAAATGTGTTCACACCCAGCATCCTTCACTTTCCATTCTATCCACAGTCTGCGTCTTGCCAGGTTTAACCTGAGACATCCACCAAAAAGAATGGGGCATTGTTGTTAAACACTTGTCAAAATGTCTGAGCTGTGTAACCATCTTGAGCATTTCGGCATTTTAAGTTTTGAATAGCAGTTTATCTGGGTTGTAACTGCATTCACAACAACAACGATGAATGATGATGCAAACCGATTTTTGCTGTCAATCATGGGAAAGGTTAAAGTTCATGAAAGCTGTGGATACTACAAGTGTGTAGATGCTAACAGTGGATCTTTTTTCCTCTTTGGGCAGAGAGCTGGGTGACTCACCGCCATGGCTCCCTTTCTGCGTATTGCCTTCAATGCCTTCGACCTGGGTGCCCTGCCTCCACTTCCAGACTCGCCCTTTTGTGCCATCAAGATAAAGGAGTCCCTCAACACAGGTTAAAAGCTGCTCCTGTCTACCTTCCATCCGCTTACATGCATGCACATACGCACGGGAAGATGCCCTGTTCTATAAAGCACTGCCAGAGTTGCATGCCTACTGAAAGCACAGTTGTTCATTACATGGTTGTGTTGCAGCACAGTGTCACCATAGATGGAGATAGTATCGGGTCAGTGGACCTTTCCCTGGAAATACAGAGGCAATATCAACATTAACTTGTATTTGCTAATCTACAAACAAAATGTAAATTAGAAAACCTCCAACCTAAACAATTCATTAAGTAATTACAAAATGTCTTGGATTGCCTGTTTTTCAAAAGTAAAGTAATCTCTGCCATCCTGTAATGGCATTTTAAAATTCTCAAAGGACAGCAGGTCTCCTTGTAATAAGTGACTGACTGAATCCAGAGCAGTCGTGTGTCCAAATCGAAGCAGACCTTACGTCATGTGTCAGCGTGTACACAAATGTCAGTCGGCACGGTATGCTTTTGCAGAGCGGGGGAAGACTCTGGTCCAGAGAAAGCCCACCATGTACCCAGCATGGAAGTCCAACTTTGATGCCCACATCTACGAGGGCCGTGTCCTGCAGGTGGTGCTCATGAAGACCGCAGAGGAGCCACTGTCCGAGGTCACCGTGGGCGTGTCTGTATTGGCAGAACGCTGCAAGAAGGCCAATGGCCGGGCCGAGTTCTGGGTGAGTTTCTTTCACCCAGGATGTGGGTGACCTTTCTGCCTTTTTGTAGAAGCGTAAGGGTAGAAAGTGTTGGCTTATGTGTGACATTGTATGCGTGGGCTTGTGATAATAGGCTTTCTCTGCATGCAGGTTGACCTGCAGCCCTCAGGGAAGGTGTTGATGGCTGTGCAGTACTTGGTGGAGGACACAGACACAGGTGGGAGTGTAAAGTTTCTCTCTCACGCTCTCTCACTCTCACTCTCACCCACACACAAACACACACACACACACACACACACACACA
>JABJVR010006213.1:0-12705 GCA_025773905.1 Chitala chitala | reverse complement strand
CACGAGCTTTGGGTCGTGACCGAAAGAATGAGGTCTCGAATACAAGCGGCCGAAATGAGTTTCCTTCGCAGGGTGGCTGGGCGCACCCTTAGAGATAGGGTGAGGAAAGATCTGTGGTATTAAATGATAACTGTATTAAAAAATCACATAAATAGAAATTACAAGGTAAGTGTTCATTATACTAACTGTCTGACATACAGTAAAAAAAAAAAAAAATCTGAAGTGGGGTTAAAAACACCCTTTCTGTGCCTTGAAGAACTGAACATACTAAAACGCAGTTAAATCCATGGTTGTTACTGACTCTATGATTATGTTTTAGTTACAGATATATGGCAACAGATTGAAAGAAAAAAAACATTTCAAAATATTTGTTTTGAAAAGTCCAACACGTATGTCAGGCTGTGTTTCGACTGGCCCCTTGACTTGTGAATTTTATTAAGTGGTACACGACCCCTGCTCTCTGTGCTATTTCACATTTAAAATTTTTTTTTATTTGATGTAGTGAAATAACTGTATCTTTACTTGTTATTGTGCATGTGCATAATTAAAAAGCATGTTCACCACCCACCGCATTAACATTTTGCATAGATTTTCCATTTTATATGTATATGTTTGAACCTATGTATATACAGAAGTTCCTTTTTAAGTATATGCAATTCTACTGTGAAAACTCCATTAATGTCAAGTTAACATAACCTTTGCAGTGCAAACCCAGGAGAAAACCTGTCACAATGTGTGTGTGTGTAGTATTCTACGCACTGGAAAGTCATGAATTAAATTGTAGGCATTAATATGAAATCTGTTTCCATCAAAGCCATATCTGATACGGAGCTAATTGCGACCCGATTAGTCACGCTGAAAGGAGGTCCAGAAGCTGACAGACCTCTGAGGGGACCGCCATTTAAAAGCTGAAAGCACTAACTTCCTAATTGCAGAGGGAGGAAAAATTAAGATTCCAGCCACAGGCTGCTGGCCAGAGCATGACAGTCCGTGTGACTCCTGAGGTTTCAGGCCAAAACAGAAAGATGACAATGGGTGTAGGCAGAGCCACCCTCAGCTGCAATAAAGCAGCACAAAGCAAGAGAGCACAGCTTTTAACAGTTACCACAGGAAGTCCCTGCAGCAAATGAAAACAGCAACCAGTGTGACACAGCCTTACAGAAGGTAAAATGAAGCTAAACGCACTGATTGGACGAAGCAGTGGTGCAAGCACACCACAGAGAACCAATGGCTGATCACAGACCACGTGTGCGGCAGTCTACTACTCAGACTAAATAAAACTAAAAAAGGTGACTGAAAAGAAAACAGCAGGTCAGAGGTCACTATTCGTACGTGAACTGGAAGTGGCCTGAGTGAGCCAGTTCTTAAATGAAGCCTCGGGGCTCCTTTTAAGAAGCTTAGAAGAACGCAGTCTCATCTGAACACCAGTACACAGTATGCTTCTCAGAAGAGGGGAAAAAAAAAAACACAACAGGTATTTGACAGAGAAGGAACGTCCAGTACCCATACTCCAATATTCACAGTAGACATTAGCAATACAAAAGAACAGTTGTTTTGAAGGAGCCACCCTCTGTACAGCACAGCTGAGAAGCAGGTCTGGTGAAATTGTCAACATAACTGTTGTGCCTAAACAGCCTGGAGCTCCGAGGTGTAATGTCAGAGGGGAAGAGCTCTGCAGAAAGTGACTGCATGGCCGGAACACAAAAAGAGGCAGGGATCGGTGCTGTTATTCCAAACACAAGTGTAGCCAGACAGCACTTTACTCTCACATAACTATAATTCCACAATGACATCCTCAGTGTTAAAAGCTCATATGTCACTTTCACAAAATCCATTTCACTAACGTAGAACATTCTCTATTAGCTTTATCAGGCAGCAAAATCTGAAGAAAATCTGAAAATCAGAAATCAACAAAAACCTTGTGGAGCACCGATGAGCCAGTGACATATGTCCGGGTCCCTGACAAAACCTCGTGAAGGATGCAAGGCACTGCTGGTAAGGCATTAGCAGTCAAATGGCTGGGAGCATCAGAGGCTGAGAGTTGCCAGCAGTAACAAAGCAGCTAATCAGGAGTAGGTAGTTGATGAGTCAGGCCTAACTTGTAGCATGCCCTTGAGTATGATAAATGACACATGCTGGGATGTGGAAACAAAACCTGCCAATAGGAAGAACCCTTCAGCTTCCTTTGAAGCCCCAATGCCTCATATAGTGAAACAACCTCACACTACTTAAAAATTAGGAATGCAAAACAACCCATCAGGTTTTCTGTTTCTCACCCTGACATTGTTCAGCATTATAATAACCACTGTACACTCAGGCTGATTTACAGTACTGTCAGATAGAATGTTGCAGCCGAGACTTACTATGCCCGATTCACTGCAGTTTGAAATATTAAAGTTATGGAAAAATCAATCAAATTAAAAAGTAAACTACGTTCTTTAATTTTTTAAAACATTTATTCATCTCCTCTGGGCAGTGGAGCGGTTTAGCAATCCACACGTTCCCCACACACTCACAGGGTCAAAAGTTGGACTGGGGCCTTTGGCATGGTATGGATTTTGCCCATTTGCCTTGTTCAGGGATGGGCCTCTTTTGCATGCTGCATCTTCAGATGAACTGGAAAATGCCAGTGTGTGTGTGTGTGTGTGTGTGTGTGTGTGTGTGTGTGTGTGTGTGTGTGTGTGTGAGAATGCTCTGTGTTGGCTGGAGCCCATTCCAGGGAATAAGAAGCTCAGTGTAACCTTGACTTGGATTAAAACTTCTTAATGTCTATCCAGAATTAATGTGGTTTAAAAGTGTTTTTTTAAGTTGCGTCTGCTTTAAATTTTGGTGGCATGATGGCTCAGTAGCAAGCATGGCTGTCCTCTGCGTTCTCTGGTTTCCTTTCACTGTCCCAAGGCAGGCAGGTCAGGTGCACTGCACAACCTAAATTTACCTAACCTTGTGCATGTGTGCGTGCGTGTGTGCGTGCCCTGCGGTGGGTTGGCGCCCCGCCCTGGGTGTCCCCTGCCCCGTGCCCTATGTCTCCTGGGATGGGCTCCAGGTTTTCCGTGACCCTTCACAGGATGAAGCGGTATAGAAGATGAATGAATGAATGACGCTAAAACCTAATACAGGCTGGAAAAAACATTTTGTTCTGCACAGCCTTCTTCTAGCATTCACCCACTTACAAGACTTGAGCTGTACAAGGAGATCCAAGCAACACCTTGACTTGTACTTAAGAGTAAACCTCTTGCGATGTTGATGGCCTGTGAGTAACTGACCCGAGTCTCTGTTATCATAAAGCTGGGTGTTGGACCCTTTCTTTAAAGTGCACTTGGTTTTTCTGTTTGGTTTATTTGCATGAACATTTAGTATCATATACCTGTTAGAGAAATTTTAAGCATCTGTTCCATAACTACAGAAGACCCTTAAGAGAGCAGCACACCATATAATACAGTGATTATTCAAGGAAACATGCTGTCCATTGTTGTGTTTTGATAGCAAATGCCAACTGTTTAAGTAATTACATCCAGTTTGATCTAATCTCAACCATAACCTGGAGCCAAATCTGGGGCTCAAAAGTGCGTTAAACATTTTTCACTGCAAATAATGGTCATTAGTTTTTTGATTTATGAAAAAATCACCCTATTAGAGGTTTTTCAGGAACAATTTCCCTTCACAAGGTAGGGGAAGCTGTAGTGAGTCACCAAGTCTCATTTTACAGTGCACATTCCTTCATCTCCGATGTAAGACCTGTCTCATTTCTGATTAGGCTCAGAGATGGCATCTCAAATTTGAGTCTCACAACTTGAAATGTAAATTTTAAATTAGATGTCCCTGAAAGCAGAACATCCATATTCAAGCATGACTCACCATAATACACATTAGACTTTTTACATTAAATTTGTCCATCTGGCTTATGACAGCACAATGAAGGTGTCATTTTGATTCTTGAACCCAACCTGTACACACCTACTCTGAGGTCTTGAAATAAATCTATTCAATATTTCCAATCACATAAAAAAGACTTACAGAAATAAAATTGGAAATTGCATATTGCATTTAATGATGCAATTACAGTCTCCTTGTATTAAACCGATATAAATGCTTTACAACACCGAATACAATTTACAGTGAACAAAGTGAAACAATTTCAGCTGTTAAAAGATTTTTGATGCCCCGTCCATTCATGTGTTGTCAGTAATTGTTCATACAGGTCTGGACTAATCCTGGGTTAAACACATGCAGTTAGGCAGGGTGGGTGTTATTCAGAGTGGCAGTACATCACAGGCCTCTGAAGAACCCTGGGACAGTCGTGCACTCCAGGACCAAATGTAGCATTAACAATTTATCTGAAGCAAGAGATCAGAATAGGAACGTGAGATCTGTGCAGGAAAAGGTGTAAACTCCTCAGACGCACGGATGGCTCCGGAGTCTAACCTGTAATCTGTACGCTGAGTTATTTGCTAGCTGTTGAAAAGAGCGTATCACACAATGTAAATTAGCCTAATAACACCACACACCTGTCCACCCAATGGCAATACTATCTCAGTGTAACAGCACACCTTGTTCAACTGAACACAGACCAAATTATTCTTATGTAAATACTTTGCTACTTTAAAAATAAATCCTCCGCTTTAAAGAAGCTTTTGTCTAAATATGTTGGCACTAAACACGATAAAGTCTTGTTCTGAGCTTAACACAGAACACGCTAAACTGCTGAAGTCAATAAACCGTAAAGCCCCGATACTGATCTATGCCCAAACGTGCTTTGACCGAGGCACAGCGACCTCTTAGGCAACTGTAAACTGGAAATACACCTAATCTGAGGATTACCTATAATTTCTGTGGATTACAAAATGCAAACGAGGCACAAGAACTGCTACGTTTCATTCTTTCCTTACTTTCTATCCCCTAAGTATCACCAGGATCAATACAATAATCAGATCAAAGTCTTCATTTCTTCATGTTAGCTTTACTGGGTGGTTGTACTGATTTACAACTCGCTGCTTTTTTCCTGAATTTGACCCTTGTGACATCTCTTACACTGCAGGGAATTTCACCGGAGCAATTAAGATTAAGTACTTTGCCAAAGGGTATTACAGCAGGTGGGATGTAGACCAGCATCCAACAGGTTACACGTCCTTATTCTTACCTGGTGCTACATCTGCTGCCAATTAAGTCTTGTCAGTAGTTTATTTGTTAAAGTCCCACCACTCCTTAGCAGTACAAGCAAAGCCAAACCCCACAGCAAGCAAAAAAGGCTCCTGTCAAATTGCGTAACATTCCCTTCTTGGAGTTAACAGCAAACGACTTCTGTCATTAAAAGTCAAGGGTTAAAATAAAAAGTTAAACTTTCAAGCCTTAAGTCTGCCAGGCCATATCATCATCTCTGACGGGGAGCACATTTTAAACACTAATTACATTTACAGCAAATGTTATTCCCCATTTTTCTCCTTCAGCGGCTTTTCGTGCTGCAGACAAAAAGAGCGCTTAATCACACCGGAGTTCCGAGACTTAATGGGGGAAATAAACACAGACAAATTGGTTCCTCCTCACACATCTATCTTATTTAGTGAGCTACTTGCTACCTGAGAGTCCCAAAGATCTTGGAGACAAAGGAGTACAAGGTACAAAGGAGGTAAATTTACTGCCTTGTGCATTGGCGTGGTAACGCATTAAGCTTGGAGTCAAGCTCGGAGCAGCTCCCCATTACCCCTTCTCGAGTTGTCTTACATCCCATCAGTCAGAGAAGTGCAGCCGGCCGTCCTCAGAAATACCTGTCCGGGGTTTCATAATTATTGTGAAGGGCCTGAAACTGGCATCCCAAACATCAGCTCGCCCCTGCGCAGTATCCTACGGACTCCCACTATAGCTGCTCAGGCTCACCTGTGCGGCCTGTGTGGTTAGGTTTTGCGAAAGCCCCACACCCCTGCCCATGGACAGCCGACCAGCTGCCTGTTGTGCAGGGTGAAAACAAACAGCATCTATATTTGCTCAGATTTTGCCGACAGAAGTGTGGAAAATGCTTCCGACAACAACACTCTCTGAACAGACAGAGAGGAACTGCAGTAGCTGCAATTTTACTCCCAAGCCTGCACCGTCTCCGAGTCTGAATTTACTGCATTACGGCAGTATGAAAAAATGCACTGGCTTTTTTGAGGGCTGAACAAACTGTTTCACATTATTGTACACAGAAGAGATGGGGGGGAAGCAAAAATAACGGGAGTAATCCTCTTTATTTCCCTATGTTTTTGCCTGACACATACTGACATATCAATTAAGGCAAAGATAATACTTTTCTGAAGTCACGTGAAAAATATCCTGTTAATGTTAATCACTGCAATATGTGTTTATATTTAGAGAGAAATAAACAAGGAAGAGGAGAGATTAAGAGATTATGTAAAATTTGTAAAAACTGTGGAGTGTAGACCTAAAAAAAATTATTTCAGATCCTTAAAGGGAAACCAGCATAAAAAGTTGGTGGTCTATGCTGAATGTGGTGCTTTTCCACCTAACCTGAAAAACAACATCTGAATTTGATTCCTACAGCACAGACCCTTTCAAAACAAGCACAGACTGTCACATTCAAAAATGATTCTTTACAGATTCAGTTTCGTGTTCAGATAGATCACATTGCTAATAACTATCCGTCTTCATAATGGAATGTACAATACAAGACATCTAATATTTAGGTCATCGCTGTCTTTTCCCCAAGCAATAAACCCAGTTAGTTTTTTTTTCTCTAAAAGTCAAACCATTAGCATATTTCCTTTGCAATTGGAGAAAAATGTCTGTCTGGCAGGAAAGTTCCGGAGCTACGTGTATGCTGCTCACGCCGCTGGAGACAGTCCAGAGCAGAAATTGTCCGGAAGGCACTCTGCAAATTACGTCGATCCCTCGGAAGGCCGGCTGTGCCACGGAGAGGAGCAGGTGGCATGGGTGAGGTCAGCAGATGCTGCCCATCCCAACTCCAGTGCACACACTTGCCTGCTACCTGTTTCTACTCGGGTTGTTACGCCTCCGATCTGTTAACAGGCAAACACGTGAGCTACAGAACTACTCCACTGGTCCGCGCACTCTGTTAAAAGACAACTCACTGGCTAAAAACTGCTTATTTAAAGTGAGACAGCTGATGCTTTGGCGATCCACAGAGAACGCAAAAAAAACCTCTTTCTCTGTCTTGTTACTACAGGATTAGCCATTACTCTGTTCAGTTAGCGCAAGCACCATGTAAATCTATGCTTTACCCCACAGCATATTATTTGCTGAAGCCCCGGCTGTTTCACTGGGACTGCCAGTGTGGTGAGGAATGTTCAAAGGTTATTCTTGAGGTTCAAGATAATTGTGGACCCACCAGGCAGCCCAGACTACCATGTTTGTTAAGTAATTGGTCTCCTGAGGCCGTATCCCCTCATGGGAACTCCATGCATTCATTGTGTCACGCTAACTGACCCGCTTTCTCCTGAACCTGGACTTACTGTCCCTGTGCAGCAACACTCTGCTCCTCCTCTAGCCCTCCCTCCTCCTCTTCCTCCTAAGACCCACTGTATGTCGTATGTTCTGGTAGTGCTGACCAGTTGCCACATAATCACACCAGTCCAATGTAATTTATTCTCCCTCCTTATTTATTTTTCTGCCAGTGGCAAAGCCATAAAAGCTAGCTCTGAAAATGGTGTCTGTGGATTGGGGTGTGGGGTGTGGGGTGTGGAGAGGTGATGCTCTGGGACAAGCTCAGGTTACACCAAAATCAATTCTCATCACCCCGCTGCCAAGTGCAGATAAATAGGAGAGTATCCATATGAGAACAGCACGTTGACAGATGTGGAAGAAAGCTCTGGCGATCCGAAGACCTACCCCTGCAGATAGTGCCGTTGCCCACGTAACCGGGCTTGCAGGTGCACGTGTGGCCCTGGATGGTGTTGGTACAGATGGCGTTCTTGTCGCAGGAGTGCTGACCGCTGGCACACTCGTCTTGCTCTACAAGGAGAAAGACAAGGTCACCGTGATGAGCAAAACATGGTGTCATCAATAAAAACGTGTCGCTTGGCCATATGCGGCCGGCCTGGAAGTCACATGCTTTCAATCTGTCGATGTTAGGGACAAGGGACTTCACGTTCAATGTCACATGTAATGTCACTAATAACGAGGACCCCGCCTCTCTTCTTTGTCCCTGCACCTGCGCAATTGGCCAAGAACATGGATACGTTTTTGGATTTTAAAGTTAGCCATTACCAAACAAACTTAACATCTGAAGCCAGGGCGTCGAAGCCCAGTTCATTAGTGTAGCTCATGTGGCATACTTTACTAATTGATGAACGATCAGGCAAGAGAGAGCCAACCATCAGCCCATGCACAGAAAACAGCTCATCCACCGTTATTCAGTTTCAGAGAGCCCTGTATCTACCAGTACAAGGAGCAGGCCTTGGTCTACAAGTATACATTCATAAACACTGGCTACTATTGCAGTATTCCCTAAAACATTGACATTCTTTTTAAGGAACAGCCAATGAACAGTTACTGACCCTTCTAGCAAAACGTATCAAATCTTAAATTCGTTTTATGAAGCGTTTCCTATGGAGCAACCTGTGGAATATAATTACCTACCAAGGTGCCCTGTAAGCAGCAGAAAAGGTGACACGTCAAACCTCCTGCTTAAGGAGTTATGCAGCCCTGTGTTTGAATTGCAAAGATTCAGCTTCAGCAAATAAGGCAAATACTGTCAATTGGTATTCTTATCTGATTCAGTTTTCAGTTTTCTCAGGAAAACGCCTCTGAGACAGACATCCTCAGACATCATCCACATTCCATTTTGGAGTTACGTGTTTAAATAACCTCCGCTGGTAACTGCAATTTTCATTCTTAAATGTATGTATTAAACCTTAAAAAAAAGGTTATCACCCTCCCCCTACACACAAGCGCGCGCACACACACACACACACACACACACACACACACACACACACACACAGATATATTTAACAGGCATACACAAACAATCAACAGCACTATCAAGGATTCTTTTCTCCAGCCAGTTTCCTCCTATGGTGGACCTGTCACAGTACTCGTGCCCAGATTCTGTCACAGCACCGTACATTAATAAGGGAGCATCACACAGTCTGGCTTCAGCTGGAAGGTGTGTACAAGGTGAGTTCATTACCACTTTCCTCCGTGGAAAAGCAGAAAAATACCAGGACAGATGGGCGAAATAGAAGGTCAGTTATTTACATTTCTCCAGTACGGCTCAAAAAAAAATGAACTCACATACATCTGGAGAACCCAAATCTGTAAACTGAGCTCTGAGAAATCAGCCTAATTTCACATCATCAGCTTTAATTAGTAATAAATATCGATGTTAGCACGACGTTAGCACAGTCCTGTGACAATCAGAAATAATGGCATGCTGGCTGTTTGATAGGTTATATGGCACTGAGTGAAGAGGACTTAAACAAAAGGCTACACAGGGCTGAAATTACAATTTCTGTGTTTTCCAGGAGCAGGCCCTCGAGATCAGGTTGAACACAACCATTACTAACTTATGATGTTGAGTGGAAGAGGCCATCATTAAACCAATACTCTATAGCCCTTTTCAGTTTAGCTGTACACATGTAAGCCAAAATTTAGAACATTTTCTCTGTTTTCTAAACTCCTGATTTTTTTATTTTCCCTGACAGATTTTCAGCTTTTGTGTGCCTGTCTTTGGGTACCATCAAGGTATATAAAGACGTATCAGAATAGAGCATACAGGCTTATTGTAAGCTGCAGAAACTCTGCAGGGTGATTTACTGCCTTCCCATGTAATATTTCTTTCTCTCTGGGCTTGTCCATGCCCTTATAGAAATTAATTAGCATGGTCCATGGCCAAGTACTACTCGCCTACTTTTCTCATAAACAATTTCGACACCTTTGAAACTAAAAAAAAAAAAAAGAGGTTATGTCTTACGGTCTCTTTAGTTTGGAAAAACAAACATAAGAGTTTAGACAGGTATGGAATTTGGGCTTATATGGCACAACATTAATTTAAAGGCTTAACTTTAAATTAATTCTGATTTTCCAGTACTCAACATATGATGTTAATCGTTTCACTTTGTTATGCCCACATACTACATTTTCTCCATTTGAAAGACAGGCTCAACGTCTTGCAAATATACCTGAACCATATTTACTAAAATAGAGATGCCAGTACAGAACCTCCCCCCCCCCATGTTATGATTCAGGTATCAATGTCAGTTTCTGTTTTCAGTATATATTATTGTACAGCACATTTTCATTCCTGCATAAGATGCTCAGTTCTGTGCCAACATGAAGAAAAAACAGCCAACAAGAAATGAGGAATGCTGGAAAATAACTGAAACACAGTATAATCCTGTTTAAAAGTGCTTCCACCCCATTTGGGTGAAACAGACTTCTATATAAATTCTCTCAATGACAAAATAGCACTTTTAGAATTAGTTGCAGCTAGAAGCCTCAAGGAAAAAGGAAAATAAAGGAAATTGACTAGACTGTTGTGAAGCATGTGATAATCAGGGAACACTGTGCTAAACAAGCTCAGCACCTCCATCATGGTCAGCTAGATGAACGAGTCACGCTCAGCACGGAACTGTTGCAAAAAGTAATCCTGCTCAAACTTAGGCCTTACATGCACAGCAAAACAATTTCCTTGGTTTTGTTTTATTTACTTTGAATATTCAAGGACCTTAGATTTACCCATGGTTTAACTCACTATTCACACATGCCCGCAACCTTCTTCTGGTTATTTATAAACATTAACCCTAAAGGCTACGTAGGAGGAATCCAAATGCATAAAGATGTAAGATTAACATAAAGACATTAATACAAAAGCAAAAATAATGCATTTATTGGTATAGATGTCTTCTTGTTTGATTTTTTTTACATACAGAGCTGACTTACAAGTGTACAATACAATATCTGTTCTGGAAGCATAAAGGTTTCTGACCATCATTAAACTGAAGGTAAAATTCCATTGTTAGTTTGGCTCAAAATTGATTTAATAAAATCAATGACTTCAAAATAATGCTTCAAATTAGAGCATAAAATGAGCATAAAATTAATCTCCTCCACAATGTGTTCATTTAATATTTCTATTACATGGAGCAACCTAATGTTTGGTCACTACAGTCAAAAGAAATTTTGGGTTTTATTTAAAGGGTTTTATTTAAAGTTTTTATATAGATGTGAAAGTAAACAGAGGAAGAGGGATGCTGCATCTGTGACATGAATTTAATTATTTAATCACAGACTGACAATGAGAAAAGTGAAAACCTGCACAATAACAACAGTAATACACTGTTATCAAAATGTTATATTAAAATATATATGATAAAACAACACATTTAGAAATGTCAAAATTCAGAATGCTTACAATACATTTTGTCTAGATAATACTTGAATTGTTGAAATTGCCCCCAGTGCTACTGTAACTGAATTTTTACAAAGATTTCCATCTGCAGTAAACGGGGGGGGGGGCAATTTGTGAGACAATGCTTAACTGTGGTATTCAGATGGATTTTCATTTCATTTCTGTCACCAGGTTTAGGCAGCAAAAAACTGATTTTGATTAACATAATGTTAACAAAGCTTTGTTTTGATGCTGAATTTGTATAGGAAATGCCTTATAAGGGTAGTGTGGGATATGATCACTGAATTCTCACAATGTCCCACTGGTACGTAATAGCCAGAAAAAATCCAGTCACAATTTCACCTGGTCTGTTAAAAAGCAGTCACACTTCTGACATCAATAAAGGACCCCAAAAACTGCTCGCCTTGCAGAACACACTGGATGTGGTTTCACCAGTTGTTACCATAAAATAATGCTGGTCATATTTTTTACCACATTAACTACCATCACACAACAACAACAACAACAACAACAACAATAATAATAATAATAATGTTCCACACATGCTGAAGAAATAACTATTATTTTGAAGTATTTTCAAGTCCAGGGCATGTTGTCTCTGATGAATGTTGACCTGTGACTAATTCCCCATTCTTTGTCAGATCTTCAGATTTCAGACCCATTGAAGCTGAGTGGCACCAGTTTAAGAGAGAGCATATTAGTATTCAGAGCAAAGCTGAAGCTAGCTGACAGAGGAACTGAAAGAAACCATTAAAAATGCTCGAGTGAGAACAGTCCATGGCACACCACTTCAGCGCATGACAAAGACTTTGCTGCCAGTCACGGTGAAGTCTTAAAGACGTCTTTCAGCGTGTCCAAAACCAGCTCTGTCAGCAGTGTGCTTAACCAACACGTACACTTCTGTGTCTACACGCCATTCACCTCTTCAAGAAAGGACAAAACAAACCCTACAGAAACAGCTTTTCTCCATCAGCCACAAAATATGCTAAGTAATACTTTTAAGAATATGATGCAAAAATTTTATGGCTACTATGCTGTTCCCTGAAGAAGGGTATACAAATTTTCATATAAACAAAACTTTAAAACTTTTATATATATACAGCATTATTAAAATAAACAAAAACAAAGAAACAAAAGAGAAACAAAATCTGGAACCAGAATCGTTTCTGTACAACCACACAAAACAGAAACAAACAAAAACAAAATAAGTCCTATCTGTCTTTCTCTCTCAAGTATCCTAATTGATAGAGCAGCATTTGGAAGTATTTTAGTTTTACACTATCATGCATATGTACAGAGGGGAGTGCAGTCTGTTTAGTTTTACACTATCATGCATATGTACA